>JAFBJZ010000421.1:222500-237500 GCA_016785225.1 Psettodes erumei | reverse complement strand
TCGCCTGAACCTGCGGCCGCCGAGCCAGTCCGCCACGTACGCCACCGTGTCCGCCTGGCACCACCAGCCCGAGAAGCTCATCCTGGACTCCTGCGGCTACGAGGCCACCGTAAGTTCCCCCGTCGCCGCGCGTCACTTAACGCCCCCCGCCGAGCGGGACACGTCTAACTTGACCCGACCCCGCCGGGTTCTGACCCGCTCTCCCAGTACCTAGGATCCATGATAATCAGGGATCTACGAGGGATCGAGTCCACGCAGGACGCCTGCGCTAAAATCCGGGTAAATCCGTTTTTATTTTCTTCTAACTTCTTTTTTGAAGCGAAACCTTTTGACGTGAATCACTTGTTTTTTTTTTTTTTATCGCGTCTGATCCAGAAATCGAAGGATTCGAGGAAGGGTCCAGTCGTCGTCCTGTCCATCACCTACAGGGGGGTGAAGTTCATCGACGCCGCCACCAAGGTGCCGCGCCGTCGAGAAGTTTGTCGGTCTCCTCGCCGTCGCCCGCTCGTGCTCACGCCCCCCCCTCTCTCTCCGTCTCTCTGGGTCAGACCATCGTTGCGGAGCACGAGATCCGGAACATCTCCTGCGCCGCCCAAGACCCCGACGACCTTTGCACTTTCGCTTACATCACCAAGGATCTGAAGAGCGGCCACCACTTCTGTCACGTCTTCAGCACCGTGGAAGTGGTGAGTGTTCGGAACCGGCGGAAATCTGGATATCAATGTGTTAGATGATCAATAACCTGGATGTTAACGTGTCAGATGATCAATAACCTGGATGTTAACGTGTCAGATGATCAATAACCTGGATGTCAATGTGTTAGATGATCAATAACCTGGATGTCAATGTGTTAGATGATCAATAACCTGGATATTAACGTGTTAGATGATCAATAACCTGGATATCAATGTGTTAGATGATCAATAACCTGGATATTAACGTGTCAGATGATCAATAACCTGGATATTAACGTGTTAGATGATCAATAACCTGGATATCAATGTATTAGATGATAAATAACCTGGATATTAACGTGTCAGATGATCAATAACCTGGATGTCAATGTGTTAGATGATCAATAACCTGGATGTCAATGTGTTAGATGATCAATAACCTGGATGTCAATGTGTTAGATGATCAATAACCTGGATATTAACGTGTTAGATGATCAATAACCTGGATATCAATGTGTTAGATGATCAATAACCTGAATATTAACGTGTTAGATGATCAATAACCTGGATATTAACGTGTTAGATGATCAATAATCTGAATATTAACATGTTAGATGATCAATAACCTGGATATCAATGTGTTATATTATCAATAATCTGAATATTAACGTGTCAGATGATCAATAACCTGGATATTAACGTGTTAGATAATCAATAATCTGAATATTAACATGTTAGATGATCAATAACCTGGATATCAATGTGTTAATGTAACGTTGCGTGTTCCCGTGTTCACGCGTGTGTTTTTGCCCCCGCAGACTCAGACCTATGAGATCATCCTCACGCTGGGACAGGCGTTTGAAGTGGCCTATCAGATGGCTCTCCAGTCCCGGGCCAGGCACTACGCCCCGCCCCCCTCCCTGGGCGCTGAGGTCGTCGAGACCAAAGCCAGCCGCCCCGTGTCCCAGTCGTGGAGCGCCGCACGCAGATCGGCAGTGAGTACCACACACACACACACACACACACACTCAGACGCACACACTCAGACACACACACACACACACATTCTGCGTGTTAAATTTATGGGGGCGTGGGGGCGGGATGGGGGGGGTGACTTCACATGGACCAGCCTGTAACTGTCCAGTGCCGTACACACACACACACACACACACACACACACACACGCGCACACACACCTGCAGTGTTTGGATCTGACTTTCCCGCTCTGTGTGTAAACAAAACAATGTTTAATGTGTTCTTGTTGTTGTTGTTGTTGTTGTTGTCGTCCAGTCCCACTATGACAGATGGGTCCAGTGTGTGTGTGTGTGTGTGTGTGTGAGGATGAATATTAATATTGTGGCAGTATATCAGTATTGATTTTTGACTTTATATTGACTTTCCTCAGACGCCCCCCCACACACACAGCTCCACACACACACACACACACACACACACACACACACACACACTCGGCTCAGCACGTGATCCCTGTCACATGAGACAACGCACAAATCACTTTGTTTTACTTCCTGTCTGCTGCAGCAGGATATATGGAGTCATCCACCGCCGCATAATGAGTGTGGCTGAGCTGTTAAACTGGGGGGGGCGAGAGGAGGGGGGGCACAAGGGGGCACAGGGGGGGCAACTCCTCTGCTGCAGTTTGTGTTGATGCTTTTTATGGATGTGTGTATGTCACCAAATCTGCACAGTTACAGTCTGGATTTTTAAAATGTATTATTTATATATTTATTATTATTATTATTATTCATAATAATATTATTAAGGTATATATGTGTTTGTTTGTTTATTTATATTTTTTAAATTTAATTTGTGGCTCACCTTACACAATGTTACACCTGTTGCTATAAACTTCCCTGGTTCTGCGGGTTGCTGCGCTGTGATTGGACGATTGGCTTGTGTATGGGGCGGGGCTTAGCCAAGGTTCAAACTGTAGAATAAGAAGAGCTGTGAGCAGGTGATGTTTGTGCACGGTGCGTTGCGATGCTTCTGTTCCTCTTCCTCCTCCTCTTCTTCTTCTTCTTCTTCTTCTGTTTTTTTTAACATGTCTCTGTTCTTGTCTTCTTGGTCCTCCTGCGTCCCAGGGTGCACCTGTGCTCGAATGCCGCTGCTGTCACTGTCACACCTGCACCACCCACCGTCCCTCCTTCCTCCCGTTGCACTCCGTTAGCCCCGGAGTCCAGGTCCTCTCTCTCTTTTCCTAAATCAAACGCCCCCCTCCCTCCGCCCTTTGCCATCATCCCAACGCACCCGCTTCACCCGTGGTGGGGTGGGGGGGTGGGGTCGAGGGTTTGAGGGGTGGGGGTTGGAGGGTGGAGGGTGGGGGCTCATAATCTCGTCCTCTTCTTTTCTTTTCCATTGCTCATCTTCACCTCCATCTTGAAGGTTAAGGTTTGGGTGAGTCGGCTGAGCGTCGGTTGTTGTTGTTGTTGTTGTTGTTCGTTGTTGTTTGTTGTCGGTCTTTAAAAAAAAAAAGAAAAAACAACGTGTGTGTGTGTGTGTGTGTGTGTGTGTGTGTGTGTGGCGTTGCATCCTCCATGTCGTGAACCGGACGGGGCGGGGCGCGGCGGGTGGCGTGGGACCCGTCGGTTGTGGAGCGAATGACCGCCCGTCTCACCCCCCCTCCTCTCGCCCCCCCCACCCCCACCTCCCTCCCTCCCCCCTCCCTCCCCCCCCCCCTCGGCAGATCGACCCCCTGGAGCTGGACGCAGACATGCAGTCCCTGGGCAGCACCACCTGGCTCTTGGACCAGCGGGACTCCAGCAGGCGGCCCGTCAGCACCAAGTACGAGACCACCATATTCTGAGGCCGGACCCCCCCCCCGACCCCCGACCCCTGACCCCTGACCCCCCCCGACCCAAACAGCTGCCCCCTCCCTTTCTTCATTCATCACACACACACACACACACGCGAGCCCCGTGCCTTCTCACTGTGATGGTAAATCCCCCCTCAGGGCTGCGCCCCCCGTTATGCCCCGCCCCCTCCCACACCTGGCAGCCCCCCCCCCCGCTCGTCACCTGTCGCTGCTGCAGCCGGACGATCGCTGACGGATCGGACTTCACGGCGGCGCTGCTCTCTCAACCAAACTGCCTCTTCCTCCTCTTCTTCTCCTCCTCCTCCTCTTCCTCGGAGGTTGCATCTTTATTCTTCTTCCTCTTTTATTTATTATTTTTTTCTTTCACTTCTTTAAACACGCCGAGCTGCTTCCTCATCTCCGTGACGTCGTTTTTTTTTTTTTAATCCGGGAGACGAGCTCGCTGCAGAATAATTTGGGATTTTCGTTAGCTTAGCACAGAGCTAGCAGGTTTGTGCTAAGCTAAGTTAGCGTCGTGACGGAGCGAGGAAGCAAATCAGCATCGTTTTTTTTTTCTCTCCCCCTCCGGTCTGTAGAAGTTTGTTTGAGCATCTTTTTCTTTTTTTTTTTTTTTTTTTTTTTAATTCTGAATTATTCAACAGCTTTTTAGTCGTTTCTTTCTATTTTATTTTATTTTATTTTATTTTTTTTTGCTCTTTCTCCACCTGTAGCCTGTCCTGTCTCACCAGGCATCTCCCGCTGTGAGGCGACTGTGAGGAGGACAAATAATCAGCAACATGCAGCAAACAACCCCTTCCTCCTCCTCCTCCTCCTCCTTCCCCTCCTCTTCCTCCTCCCCCTCCTCTTCCTCCTCCTCTTTTTTTTTTTTTAACTCATTTGTAGAATAATCACAGCGGCGGCTGACGCGTCACGAGTCGGTCTCTGATGTCTGAACTCTAAATGGACCGAGGACAAACCGGACCCTCGAACTGTACCGAGGACGAAGGCCTTACCTCCTTTATCTCAAGCCCCCCCCACACACACACACACACACACACACACACCTTCCCACACCTGACAAGTGCACGCCCCCCCCCCCCCCCCCCCCCCCCCCCCCCCCCCCCCCCCCCCGCTTTACAAAAAGACCCAGCACTTCCTGGACTGCGACCGGCCGGGACGAGGCGGCTCCGTCTCGGTTCTGGCCTTGTTACTGCCCTGTGCCTCTCAGCATTCACGGTAGCACTGACAGACTGCCAATCACAGCTTCTTCTTCCTCCTCCTCCTCTTCCTCCTCTTCCTCTTCCTCCTCTTCTTCTTCTTCTTCTTCTTGTCGATTAAACAACAAAACAACACTGTGTTCCAACATGGCACTGTCCCTTTTACTGCCCTTCAACTGGACACCAGTGCATTTTGTGATACTTTTTGATAGACGGGGTCCGACTGGAAGACTTTTTTTGGGGGGGTCGGGGTCAGGGGGGTCAGGGGGGGTCGAGGACGAGGACGACGTCCCCACGTCAATATGACCTGAGACCAAAAAGAAGATCGCAAGGAAAACAACAAAGAAAACACACACACACACACACACAATCCTGCAGAGTGCGCAGACAACCTGGGCGGGTGTCACACACACACACACACACACACACACACACACACACACGCGTCACCTGAGGTGAGGAGACGGGACGTCCTGTCACAGGGACGGACTCTGGTGTTGTTGTTCGTTGTTGTGTTGCCGCTGCACCGTGACTCGGAGGCCCCGCCCCCCCCCTTGTTGTGTGCACCACTTCCTGCGTGTGCCTGGTTTGTGTGTCTGCTGCTGCTGCTGCTGCTGCTGCAGGGGGTTGTCGGTTTGTGCGTCTGTTTAGCGGCGATGCATGGCGGCAGCTTGTCGTTGGCGTTGCGTGTGTGTAGCCTTGGATGCGCTCGGCCTGAGCGGCGTAGCGGCGTCTCGTCTCACGTCTCCGCTCATCTGCCATTTGTCCCCACCCACCTCCTCCACCACCTCCACCTCCACCTCCACCTCCTCCACCTCCATCCCGCCTCCATGTTTGCGTTTGTCTTCACGCCACGTTTTCGTCACCCCCGTGTTGTGCGTCACCAGAACGGACGCACAACGCGAAAACTTCAACCAGCCCGTGTTTTTGGCGGCATGGTGATGATGATGATGATGATGATGATGATGGCTGTGCATGCAGCAGTCTGTCTGTCTGTTTGTTTGTTTGTTTGTTTGTTTGTTTGTTTGTTTGTAACACTGGTGTTCTCCCTGTGTAGCTCGCCCCGGCGTTCAAGTTTCCGGACACGAAGCTGTGAGGGGAGCGGCCTCGCTCGCGTTGTGCGTTTGTCGAGTGAGTCAGAAAACCGGTAGAGAGAGACGAGCGGGGGCTTGACATTTAGACCCCCCCACACACACACACACACACACACACACACACACACACACACACACACACACACAATACAAATCCAAACACAGACCCGTTGTCCCGTCTGGGGAAAGGTCAGTCAGAAAGGTCAGGTCTACTTCCTGGCCCGCGATCGTCACGTAGGTCCCGTAGACGGCGATCAACGATATCGACGATCATTTCTATTGATTCAGGGGCGATGGAGGTCGGACAAGGTGTGTGTGTGTGTGTGTGTGTGTGTGTGGTGTGTGTGGGGGTGTTGTTTGACAGACATGTGAGAACCTGTAGAGGAAAAGAAACCCCGCCCACCTGTACCAGCATACGACGACGACGAGTTCAGTTTTTGTCGATGATAAAAAAACAAAATGTGACACTGTGTGAACTTTTACATTAAAGGAGATGAAACGCGACCTCTCCAGTCTGTCTGCACTGGACCCCCCCCACACACACACACACACACACACACACACACACACATTTTAACCTGCTTTACTTCACTGTGACGGATCGAGGGGGCGGACTAATGACTGGGACTGAATGGAAGCGGATGGCGTCGCACATCTGGGAGCATTTATTTAAAAACAACAACAAAAAAAAAAAGATGTGCGCCGTTTGAAAAATGTGGGATTATGTACCAGTTAGGATGTTTAACACCCCCCCACCTCCACCACCTCCACCACCCCCACCCACCTCACTTATACCAGCGACTGTGGGAGAAACACAAGCATATCTGAGCTGAATATTATATCTCCGGTATTATTTACACACTGTCGGCATCTAAATTATGTACAAACATATTTCCCGTCAGACGGACGCTCCGGGTTCTGGTTATTTTTTTCGATCCCTTTAAATGTCCCGGGGGGTCGCGACCTTTAGCGCGAGTCCTCGCCGGCCTCGGCCCCTCCCTCCCCGGACGGGAGCGGCAGCCTCCCGAGGACGGGCGCGCAGAACGGGCCGAACACCGCCCGGTTGAAGCGGACGATCCGCCCGAAGGTCGCCCCCAGCTGGGCCAGCTCGGCGCCCACGGGCCCGAGGGGGGCGGGCGGTTCCGGACCGCTTTTAGCCGGGCCGGCCCGCAGCGTGGCCCGGAGGAAGTCCTGTACCCTCTGTCCTGTTTGGTGGAGGGAGAGAGAGAGAGAGAGAGAACTCATTCAAGTTTAAAGACACTGGACGGATGATGATGATGATGATGATGATGATGATGATGATGCATTTCCCCCGCCCTGATGCACAGACCAAAAAACCTCTTTTCTTAATCTGAATTCACTTTTCTGTTGCAAAACCAGTGGGATCCAACAATAAACACCTGAAAACCTGAAGCCTGAACGTGCACCAGTTAATCTGTTAATCCGCAAAAATGTTAACGGGATTATTTTGATGATCTTTGTTTTTTTTTTTTCTTTAAATCAAAATGCTCAGATGTGAAGATTTGTATCTGATCAGCAATGAACTCAGATTAAACAGAATCTGATCAGATTAGATCAGATTAGACCCGTTCCTGCTCCGGTTCTGACCTACGAGGGCGCGGACCGGGTCGTCCCGTCTCCACAGGTCCGATATCTGCCCCCTCAGCAGGTCCTGGTTCCCCCCGGGCGGCGCCGCTCCCCCCTCCCTCAGCAGCCGCAGCACCGTCTCCCCGAGGCCCGGCAGCGCCCCCTTCAGGTCGCCGTCCCTGCCGCACCCGTGAAGAAAAAAAAACGCAGCGTCACACGAGCCAATCCAGAGCGGGATCGGTTCTGACGGGCCGGTCCCCCCCCACGCCGTACCTGTTCCCTTCGACACGCATCATCACCCCCCCCCATCTTACCTGGACAGGCTGCCCTCCAGCAGGGCAGCGATGGCCCGCCTCACTTTACCTACACACCGCGACGGGACGGCGCCCCCGGCCTGAGCGCCAATCAGCAGCAGAACCGACGCCTCCAGGACCAGCAGCCGGACCCGCTGACCCAGATCGTCCAGACGGGCCCGGTCCATCAGCGCCACCTGTGTGAGGAGCTCGGGTCAGTGGAACGTCGGGGTTATCGATTAAATCGCCGCGGCGTCCGCGGCTCACCTCGGGGTATCCGCCCTCCTGCAGGTCCCAGTCCAGCAGGTTCACGTAGGCCCGGTCGAGGACGGCGTCGGCGCCGACGGGACCGGGAGAATCGGGCCGAGCCCCGACGGCGGACGCCTCCTCGGACGCCGCGGCCTGGAGCCAGGCGGCGGTGTTGTCCAGAGAGGCTGAGGGGCGGGGCCACAGGGAGAAGCCCAGAAATGAGGTCAGAGGTCGGAACCCGTTCGGTCCAGGACTGATCCGGGTCAGAACTCACCGGGCTGCCGGTCCAGGATCTGCTGGAACTTGGCGCGCTCGTACTGCACGGCCTGCTGCAGGAGGTGCGGCCTCAGGGTCCGGATGGTGAAGTTGACCATGTCGGTCTTCATCAGACCCAAGACCCGCAGGATCTCCCTGAGCGGACAGCGAGGGCCCGGCACGTGGGTCAGAACCACTATGGCGGGAGGAACCGGATCTGATCAGCCGAACCCGCCCCCCCCTCCCCCCTCACCTCAGGAGCTCCACAGGGTCCTCCAGGTTCCTCAGCGCTCTGACCTCCGGGTCGCGGACCGGCGCGCACAGAGACGCCATGGTGTCGACCACGTAGCCCGCCAGCCTGCCGAGGTCCAGCGCCCCGTGATCCGCCTCCTGCCGGATCAGCGCCGGGTCCAGGACCTCGTCCAGCTGGTGCCGCAGTCGGACGTGCGCGGGCAGCAGCAGGGACTGGAGCGTCTGACGGGACAGAAAATGGCGTCTTTGATTTGAAGACCGAAGATGCCCGGCCCGGCCCGACCCGACCCGACCTGACCCGCCCGACCCGACTCACCGTCTTGACGTCCTGCAGCAGAACCACGGCGCGGTCGTAGTTCGGTGGATCGCTGTCCAGCTGCTCCCGGAGCCCGTCCCAAAACGCCCGGTGCAGGACCCGCGTCACCGTCCCCTCCAGACTGCAAAGACACACACAACAAATCAGCCTGGACTCCACCCGGGTCGCTCTGATCCGCTGGGGGAGGGGCGTTTGATTTCCTCACCTGTCGGGGGGCGGGGCTCGGGGGGCGAAGACGAAGTCTCCGTTCACCACGATCTCGTGGGCGAGGCTGAGGTTGGACACGCAGCTCTCCAGCTCCGAGGCAGCGGGTGGACTCCCTGACGCACAAACACAAACACACACGTGGTGAATTAAAACCACCAGCAGTCGTCAAATGACCGACGGCCCCTGAACGCGTCTGTAACGAGGCTCCACACCTGCGGGAGAGTCCAGTTTTTCCAGGCGGGGGAGGTCCGCCGGGGGGTCGTCTCCTGGATTCTGCATCTGGGCCGAAACAGTTCAGGGACGATCAATGGATCGATCGATCGACTGACAGGAAATCAGCCGCCACCTGCTCTGATGATCGATTGATCGATTGAACATTCCACAAATCAGGAACGAGAATAATCAATACCTTACTCCATAGTGAAGAACACAGTATGTACACCAACAGGAGTAAACGCTTAAATATTAGTACACGAGTAGTAATACACTGCATTTATACAAGCTTATACTATTATTATTATTATTATTATTATTGTATTATCAACACGATTCACCAGTTCAGTCCAATCATCAACTTTATTGATACTCAACTTACTGTTAATGTATTTTATGTTTTCCTACATTTTATTTTGTAGTAATTAGTCGATATTAAAACCATATTGTGGTGCCTGGATCAAAGTACCTGTAAGTACTTTTACTGAGGCGACAGTTAGGATGTGAACACTTCCTCCTTCATTCAGGAAATTAAAAAAACAACAAATTTAAATTTTAAAAAAACAACAAATTAAAATTAAATTAATTATAAACGTCACCGTGTGATACGACAGATAAAATATAAAATACAGGAGATAACTCACCTGGTCTTGTTGTTTCGGTGGAGAGATGAAAACTGACACGTCACGACAGACGTAAACAGAGAAGTACAGTTTTAAAATCCAAAAGTTTAAACGCGGGCGAAACCATTCTCCTCGACAAGCGGGGGGGTGGAAGAACCACACACGTGGTGTCGACACGTCATCCAAACCTGATTTTTTTCGCGAAATGTTTTTTTTTTCACCTCAACGTGCGACTGTAAACGCGTTAAAACGTGACGCGTTTATTATACGTTTATAACACCGGAAGCGGCGGCGGCGCGTGATGGTTCGGTCCGCGCTTGAATGTAAACAGTGGGCGTGTCTCCCAGTTGTGTTCCTGCGTTGTGTTAAACAAAAGGGAGGTGTGTGTGTGTTTGTGTTGTCGGTCCATTGTGTGACGGTTCTGTTCTGTGTGAAAGACTCACAGAACCAGGTCCTTCTAATACCGACCAGAACCGACCCAGCGTGAGCGCAGTACACGGTACAAAGTACACGGTACAAAGTACATGGTACAAAGTACACGGTACAAAGTACACAGTATGAAAATCCACGTCATCATCTCTCCCTTTTTTTTTTTTTTTTAGGAAACCTTGTGACTTGTATTTAAACTTAATTTTGTATATAATAATAATTTTAACGTTATAGAATTTTTAAAAACTTTTTACATATTTTTTTTTGCCAAGATGCATATAAATATTTTAATATTTTATGGTCTGATTTCCCCTGCACTCATCTTTCAGGAGTTTTGAAATGTTATTTAAAATTTTCAAAAAGTATTTGTACTTCATTTGGTACAGTTCATCGACTTTGTTTTTGTTTTTTTGTCGCGCTGAAGATCTGATTCATCCGACAGAAAATTAATGACGGCTCCCGTCATTTATCAACAACATTTTCCTCTCCTCTCTTTAATATCATTTTAAACTTATTATTTCTTGTGGCTTGTTATCCACGGGGAGAAAAAACTCTCTTAAAATCCCTAAAATAAACACAAACTCAATAATTCATCAGCACAGGAGAAAATCACAGTTGTTGTGTTTTGCGTTCCTGGTTTTGATCAATTTTACATGAACATAATGAGCTGTAAAATTTAAAAAAGTCCAAAAACAATTAAAAAAAAAGACGTCTCCAGACAGATGTTACTTCAAATTATTTATAGTTGCAAAATGTTGTGTAACAAACGTTTTTTGATAAATACAAGCATTTAACAAAGCATGGTCTACAAAAAGTCGACCTTCCATCAACGCCACGAAACACAAATAGATATGATCATAATTTCATTAGAAAAAAAAAAACCTTAAAAAAAACAAACAACAAATCCCAGGCCAAGATATTTATATATTTGCATATTTCAAAATATTGAACACCATTAGATTTCTGTTTTTAAAATAATCAGGATAACTTAAGAAGAAAAGACAGTTTCACACTTACTTACAGTCTGAGTTACTGCACAGATTATTTATCATAATAATAATAATAATAATAATAATAAGTGCCTGACGCAGGGCTGTGCAGAGCGCTACATTCCCAAATCGTTCCTCTGGAGAACTTAGTGTCCTACGAACCGGAGAAGAAATCAATGTCATGATTTTAGCGAATCATTATGAAAAGGCGGCGAAAGAAAAGAAAAGAAAAGAAAAGAAAAGAGAAAGTCGTGTGTCAGCAGTTTGAATCTGCGGCGACTTCCTCATGAAAGGAGAGTCGGCGCCAGACGAGAAGCCGCTTAAACGCTTTTCCTGCAGCGCGCCGCCGCTCGCATTGTGCGAACGGGGCGTCGCCGGAATAAGAATGAGCAAATTAAAGAATGCAATCTCCTGTTCCCGCACACACACACACACACACACACACACACACACACACACACGCCAACAAAACCGCACAACTCACGTGTCTAATAATACCAGAATAATAAATTCAGACGCGCACGTCTCACTGCGTCAGCTCAGCTGTGTCGCAGCGTGACCCGGACCTGGTACCGCACCGCCGGTTCTGCCGGTCCTGATCTGAACCGCCCCGTTTGGACCTCGCGCCGCCGCCGCCGCCGCTCCGGGGCGAACCCGCGGCCGAGGCTCCGACGGTCACGTGGGTGAGAACGAGTTCTGCGTCAGAGGAACCGGTCCAGTGGCGAGGGGGGGTGGTTGTGGTTCTGTGCTGTCAGTGCTGCTTTGTACCTGTGCTGTTCTCTCACACACACACACACACACACACACACACACACACACGCGCTCCTGCTACGAGTCCTTGAGCATGTTGATGCGTGCGAAGATCTTGAGGGCGGGGCCCAGTTTAATGTTCATGGTGCTCATGAGGTGATCCTCCTTCAGCAGGAGCAGCGCCTGGCCGTCGATCTCCTGCGAGCGGAACTCGTCCGCGATCTCCTGACAACCTGCGGGGATGGGAGGAGGGACAGGGTCGTCACGGGCCCGACGGAACCGGGTTCTGGGGGGTTCTGCTTGCTCCACCCACCTGGCAGCGAGCGGATGAACTCGTAAACTTCCTCCACGTTCCAGCCGGCGGGGTCGTCGGGTAAGAAGCGGCGGCAGGGCGACGGGGCGTCCGCCCCGCCCGGGCCGTCCCGGTCCGCGGCCCTGCCGGGCTGGCGGCGGGCGGGGACCTGAGCCGGGGCCGGGGGGCCCGAGCTGGCGGCCGACAGCGGGGACGGCGGCTCCTCGTAGCTGGACATGTCGGAACACGGGCTGGACTCCTCCTGGCTGGGCTGCGAGGGATGCGGCGAGGACACGGACCCGCCCGGCGTCTGCTGCGGCGACGGCGACAGCTTCTGCCAAAGAGAAAGGGTATGATGTCATCATTACGGGATTTTAAATAATTTTCAGGGTTTATTTCTGTCGAGTTCTTTACATTAAGAGTCGGACTGAAAGCTGCTGCGGCGATAAATCGTATTTTTAAAAATTTTTCTCTTTCGGAAAAAAGTGTAAATTTGTGAAGCGGTAACAGAACCCAGCAGGTTCTGTTGGTTCTGATCCGGTCTACGTAACATGTGCGGCAGGTGGAAAATCTGGACTAATGATTCCCCGTTTTCCCCGGCGACCAATAAAAAGGTCGGCGTGGACCGCGGAGCGCGTAATGACCCTTTACAGGCAGAGGGAGCCAATCAGGTGGTTCGGGACGGGTGCTGTATGTGTGTGTGTGTGTGTGTGTGTGTGTGTGTGTGCGTGCGTGTGCGTACCTGCTTCTTGGCCTCCATGCTGGGTCGACCCGGACACCTCCTCCTCCAGCGATTGGTCGGTTTAGTCCTCTCGGGGCGGAACAGGCCGATCCGCTTGGTGCAGCCCACGTTGTACCTGTTCACACACACGCGGTCAAGGTTGTGTTGTCGCACACAAACAAACAAACAAACAAACAAACAAGGGAACTCGCCTCTTAGCGCACACCACGGAGCAGAACCTCTTGGAGCCCTTGAAGGTGTAGGCGAAGTCGACCCAGCCGCAGTACTCGCACGTCAGCTTCGGCTCCTGCTCCTTGTCTGCGGACGCGAAACGCACACTCTCAGCACACGTCTCCGTTTGCGACGGCGCCGGTTCGGTTCTGCCGGGCCCACCTGGCGGGTCGGCGTCCTCCGGCTCGGAGTCGGTGTTGGCCGCGTGGCTGAGCGGGGTCTTGTCCGGGTCCGACGACAGCTGATGGTCCAGCTTCTTCGGGGAGTCGATGAGGACGGGCAGGTGCTCCACCTGGCGCCGGGCAGAGTAGCGTCACGTGTGTGTGTGTGTGTGTGTGTGTGTGTGTGTGTGTGTGTGTTCATATCGAGCAGTGACACGCAGCGTCCAGCAGGAGGCAGCGAGCTCACAACAAACGCCAGAGAAGTTCATCCTCTTCCATAAAAACGATTTGCAGTACAAAAACTTCACGTACACACTCGGTACTCTGTTCCCGTACTACCGGCTACTGCGTTAAAGTACTGACGCCGAGTACTCTCACTTACGCAGACGGGGAAGGGCTCCGCCCCCTCCTGGATGACGAAGCCCTCGATGACGTGCGTGAGCACCTGCGGCTTGACGATGGCCTGCGGCGGTTTGTTCTCCCCGTTGTGCGGCGCCGCGCTCGCCTCGCCGGGCGCCTCGCCCTCGCGTCCCGACGTCATGGCTGGAGGCGGAGTCCCGGCCGGCGCGCTCGGCCTCTTGGCGGAGGAGCCCCCGCCTGAGCGGGACACGGGTCAGATGTCATCGTTGATTTCTGTTCACGTGTTGATTGAAAAAGGATTCAAACAGGTGATTGGCAGTCGATCAATAACGATTGATGAGGCCGGCGCCACACATGACCTAGTTTCACCTGTTCTCTGTCATAGTAACTTGTCAGCCTCACATGTTAACTGACAAACCAATCGGATTAATAATACAGATTAATCAATAATGAAATTGATCGTGATTTCCCTGAATTACAGACTCAATGATCAAACTTGCAAAAAAAAAAGTTTCTGAGCTTCTGAGGGACGATGTGAACGTTTGACTTCGATTCATTGATCTTGGAACTGTCGCAGGTTACATCCGGTCTCCGTCACGTGATCTTACGTCAAACGCGCACACGTAACTATCGCATCGTCGTCATCTGACCTCAGATCGGTCCTTATCCACCTGCCGCTGTCGGACTGACCGACAGACAAGAAGGTGGCCGTGAACGCAACAACTGGCCGTGAACGCATCGCGCGCCGCTCCGAGCAAAGCGAAAGTAAGCAGGGTTCGTTTGTTTTTCTTACCGCTCCAGATTCAAGTCCCGCTCCCGCGGTTCGGGTTTAACGCTCCGACACGCGCACACTGACCCGCTGCTGCTGCTGCTGCTGGTGCCGCTGCTGGTCCGGCTCGGACTGATCCGGTTTCAGCTGCAGAGCCCGTAAATGTACAGCGCTTTGGACCGGGACCCGCCCCCCCCGCCCCCCCGGTTCCTCCCACGGATCTGCTTTACCCTCAGGCTGCTTTAAAAACCGCGGACACGACTACAGCGACCACTGTTTTCATTAAATCAACACCCACCCGACAGAACCGCTGCTGGGTTCGGAGTTCTGGTTCTGGTCTGTGGGGGCGGGACCAGCGGTTCCGACGCTGTCTTGTCTGTTACACGGAAGTTCTACCCGTCCACCGTCCTGGTTCTGGTCTGTCTTTTTTTGGGGGGGAAGGTCTGACAGCTGTTCAACATCTGGATTTACACCTGGACTCACCGGCCTACGTCATCTATCAAGAC
>JAFBJZ010000421.1:172500-212500 GCA_016785225.1 Psettodes erumei | reverse complement strand
AGGTCCACCACTTCCTCACTGATACCGGGCTTGAGGGGGTGGGAGGTCGCCTGAAACTCCGCCCACCGTTCACCGCGCAAAAAACGACACGATCGCCCGCGAGCTTCTTCCCCGAAGGGCCGACGCGGGTCCTGATTGGGTCGGGCTGGTCTTCGACCTCATCTGATTGGCTGTGAGATGCATGGAAAGGGACGGCTTCTTTAAAAGACACGCGTCCGCCGCTAATCAAACACTTCCCGGGCATCGTACACGCCACGAGATCAAGACCGGAACAGGTGACTGTGCGAGAACGTGACGGGCGAGAGCAGGGGTCGGCGCATCAGGTGCAAGCAAAGGGAAGCTCCGTGCCCGATTTGACCTTCGACCTCTAAGAGGCGTATGTGCATCGCCCGAGTGGCGCCGGCCTCATCTCGCCACACGTTCGCAGCAGAACTTTCCAAACTTTGGCGGACGTTCAGGTAACCGTCTCCGGCCGTGTGACGTCGTCGTCAGTGAACTGAAGGGGACGTTCACTGTCGACACCTGCTGATTAATTTAGTCGCTCTGTTAAATGTAAACAACAACAACAACAACAACAACACGTACGTAGCGAGTCTACAAAGCTGCAGGTAAATTCTGACACCGGAGAAGCCAGAGACGTGTCACACTCATTACTATCATACCAATCATTACTTTATCAATCAGTCGATTGATTGATCGATCATGATCAAAGAGAGAGAGCCGATTCGTTCGTTTGAGCTGCATATATCGATACGGTTATTATCGTCTTATAACAGTCGACAGCTGGAAACACACATAACCACACACTGTGACACACTCAGGGGAGGGGGGGTTGTTATTTTGCCCACACCGGGGTCACCCGGCGGCCATGGCCGCGCTGCTCCACGTCTGCTACGACGTTACCACCCAACACTTGTCAAAACACGCGGCTCCCTGTTCGTGCCTAAAGGTCACGACCTGTGCGACCGACGACAACAACAACAACAACAACAACAGAAGGCAACTGCGCAACTTGAGCAGACGCGTTACTAACGCGTTACACAGCTTACACCCCCCCCTGCTTTCTACTACCACAGCGGCTAATGTTGTTAGCACAACTTTGTCGGTCACCGTAATGCTGCGTTGTGTTGTTTTAACAGGCGACGTGAGTCCCTGCGCGTTAAAACGAGCCGGTAGACTAACGTTAGCAAGCGAGCTACTAGCTAAATGCTGCTGTTTTTTTTAATGGGGAGGGGGGGGCGCGAGGAGACGTTAGCTTGTGCTACCGATTAAAACTCACGCGTTCCGATGCACGCACGCACACACGCACACGTACGATAGGACCAATCGTGACACCCCCGCCCCGCGCACACACACACCCGTGCCGAGAGGTAAGTAGCGCGACTCACCGCGGGGCCGAGTCTCCGGGGCTCGCTGCTCTCTCTGGCCGCGCTGCCTCGCCGTTTTCCCGGATCTTCTACACCATGTCTGGACGGCGGCTGGCTGCGCGTGACCAGCGGCGGCGGAGGAGCGAGGGGAGCGAGTGGGCGGGGCCACGGCAACTCGTTTTCATTTGCATTCCGATCTGCCTACGTCACTCCCGGCCTTGGCCAACGAGCGGGGGGAGCCGTGCGTTCGGCCCGGCCCCCTGCCGCTGTCAATCACCGTGTGCCCCCACCCCCCACCCCCCTCCTCTCCCGTTCCACGCGCCTGTCAAGTGGGCGCCGCTGTCCTCGTCTCCATGGTAACAGAAGGGATTTTTTTTTTTTAACCCTTTCGCTGCGCCGTGTTTACCGATGGGAATTAACTAAGTACTCCACGGGTACTGTATTTAAGTACATTTACTTGCGTATTTCCGTTTCACGTTACTTTATACCGAGGCTGTAAGTGAAGTATCTCCTTTCCTATCCACTTTTCCTTCATCTCATTTCCTCACACGCGTTTTCTGATGCGCTAAATTAGTGTTTACGCAGTAAATTTACCATAAAATTGGGGTTTTCTTCTTTTAACTCGATTTTTTTTCTCGCACGAATCCATTAACTGTCAACATTTTGTTTAAAAGACAAGCACTGAATCTGTAATATTGCAATACAATGGACAGCAATGAATTGCTAATGTTTCATCAACTCGTGTAGCAGGCCAACGCGGCGGCGGCGGCGGCGCTTCCTCCGCCTGCGCGCTCTGAATAATTGATCAGAATACGACTTATTCGCTCGGCCCCTGAGTTAATGATCCGCTCTTTCACGGCTCCCACGACGCCTCAGCTCGCGGCGTCAGCACGGACGTGCCGGTAAAACGCAGCGAGTCCCCACGGGGGTCGCGATGTTGGGCCGAGCGCGCGTCTTATTGATGTTGAAATGGAGGCAACGCTCGCACGCCTACAAAGTGCCTGTTTATACAACATCACGGGCCGGATGTAATGGAGATCACACACCAGAGGGGTAATGGAATATTTATGCGGGGCCCCCGTTCAGCCCGGTGGACGGAGTCAGGGATGGGGGTTGTTTTTGGAAGAGGTCACAGGATGTCGAGGTAAATACTGTAATCTGATTACTTCATCAGTTCACTGAAGGCCCGTGGTGGACGGTGAGGTAATTTGTGAGTGTACACAGTCGCACAGCCTCCTGCTGCTACTGATGGGAGTGTCCCGGGGACAACAGAAAACTCTTCTCTGTCTCTGCAGAACAAAGGTTCTGATCCGAGAACGACTGCACATGCACGCAAGAAAAGAGGAGATGCAGTTTGGTATTTATTGTTGGTTTCACGCTAACAAACGAGGTTCGGTTCGGTTCGGCAGTCGGCCTTTTTTTTTCCAGCTGGGATTAGATTCAGGACCACGGTCTGGTTTCCGGTCAGACGGTTCCGCTGAGGTTCTGACGGGACCTCCTGATCCAAAGTGCACTCCCGGTGCGAGCCGCACGCGGATGTTTGTGCAAGGATCGGCTCGCCGTGTTCGACTTTTCCCGGTTGTGACGCGGCCGTGACGCAACTCAGACCTGCCCGTTGCAGGCATGCGGCTCCACCGAGTGCCGCTCTGCCTAATTTTTGTGTTTCTGTCGTAATCGTTTGTTTGTGCGTCGATGCACAAGTGCGGGGAGAACGTCTCTGTGGTTTAGTTCAGACAACCAGGACGTTTGAATGAGTCACGCTGCAAAAGTAAACATGGCGGCACTGCCCTTATCTGGTGAAGGTTGAAAGAGGTGAAGACGGGCGTGTACTTTATTACAGGAAATGCAAATAAAACTCTCCCAAACAAAACTCCAATCTCCACCATGCTAGACATTTGATTCTTACATTGTTTTATACATCACATATTAGTTTTTTTCCCCCCGAGTCAGGATATGTTATTGCGTGCTCCATCCACAAGGGGGCGCCACCATGCTAACAGTCCTGCACACGACCTCTCCAAAGACTCACATCCTGTAAAGTTTTGGATCAGTACCGCATCAGATGTGCAGCAGCGTCATACACCGACTGACGCACAAAGTCCGTCGCCTCACGTGAGAACACGTGAGGTGTAAATGTTTGTGTTCTGGCCCAGTCTGCGGCCCGAGCGGGGCGAGCCTTGTTTTTTTCTTGTCACTTGTCGCGGCTCAGGTGAGTAAAAGCCGTTTAAAGCAGCGTCCAGGAGCGCGCGGCGAATTGTTCGCCTGGAACAATGAAAATTCCTGGAGCCAAAGGTTGCGTGCGGCCGCTCCCCCGCTGCTCGCTCATGTTGTGTTTTCTTTTAATATTCTCTTTAAACAGGGTCCAAACCACCACCTAGATGCTTATTTGAACTGGGGGGGTCTCCCCCCCCTGCATGAAAGGGTTTGGGAGCCTCTGGCATCAAAGTTTGCTTATTAGCTCAAGACTTTTTTTTGTTTCCCTCCTCATTGTCGATTCGTCTCGCTCGGTGTTTGTGCAGCGGCGCTGACAATCGCGAGGAAGGATATCGGGTCTGATTCGGGTGGGGGGGGGGGGGGGTGGGGGGGTCCGGCAGACATCCCCTCCCTGACGGGCTCAGCAGCGTGGGGGGGTGGGGGGGGCCCGGTGATCGGCGACACGAGGGGAGCATGCTAACGGGCCGCCTCGCCGGACCGGACTCGTCCTGGAATCCGCTCAGAAGGATTTCCTCTGCATCGCCTCCTCACCTCCTCACCTCCTCGCCTCCTCGCCTCCTCACCTCCTCACCTCCTCCTTCTCCTTCTTTTACTCCTTCTCTAATGAGACCACGTGGTCCAAGAGCCGTTAGCTGGGGGGGGGGGGGGCACATCGAAATTTCACTCATTACTTCAATTCCTTTACACCCGATCAGAATAATAGGATTTTTTTTTTTCCATCGATGTTACAGCACATGTGCAGTGATGTGTGCGCGGGAACAAGGGTCCAGTGTTGTGGAGCTGATGGTGTGTGTGTGTGTGTGTGTGTGTGTGTGTGTGTGTGTGTCGCTTTTCTTTGTTTTTGTCATCGTTTTTTCCTCAGAAAGTCAGGTGGTGTCGAAACCGCTCAGAAATGAATGAGTGAGTGAGCGCCGAGAAAAAAGTACCGGATTAAAAAAAAACCACTTGAGGTTTTACTGTAATGTTTCCATGTCACTAATTCACACTTCGGTCACGGCAGGTGTGTCAGTTGTAATATGAGTCACAGTTCATAGAGCTGCTCATGCATTTCTTCTTTTTTTTGCACTGGAGGAGGGGTGGGGGGGTTCCACCTTTTCTTCCCTAATTTAAATATTAAAAAGTTTGAAAAAAAATTATGTCACAGAAAGTAAAGTGAGCAGAAATCATTTTTAGCTTTCAGGGGAAATCTCGTTTGCATAAATGTGGCAGGAAACATTTGGCGGCTGCAATGAGGCTGAGGCCGATCGGTCGGGCCGATTGATTATTATCATTAGAATCGTGTGTGTGTGTGTGTGTGTGTGTGTGTGTGTGTGTGCCCGGCAGGAAGTGTGTGGGCGGGGATGTAAAAAAGCGGAGCAGCCAGACACGATGTGGTGGTTTGAACAACCTAAAAACCTAATCTGACGACAACAAACCAAACCTTTTTCCTTCTCCTTCTGTGTGTGTGTGTGTGTGTGTGTGTGTGTGTGTGTGTGTGTGTGTGTGTGTGTGTGTGCATGCGGGGCATGCCAGCCTGCACGCACACATTTTCTATTTCCAGCCGGTCGGTGTGAGAGAGCGTGGAGCGTTTCAAACCGCAGGGGCTTGTGATCCGCGCAGGGAGAGACGGAGACCGGGCCTGAGTCAGACAGAAAGAATGAGCCGAGCAGAACATGAGACCCGGTGCACGTCCACAATGAGCGCGAGCGCAGGGCCCACGTGTCAGGTACTGAAACCCGTCCCCCCCTGCGCCGCCGCCTCATCCTCTGAGTTATAGCGAATTGGGGTTTCTCGATGACGTGCGACACCAGCAGCCTTTTTAAAAGCCGGCGCCGGCGCCGGCCGGCTCAGACCGGTTCAGAATCGCGGCTAAATGTCTCCTCGTCTCACGTAGTAGAAGCAGATCTGGAAATACGACATTTCATTTGCTCATCATTTCGGATTTTATTTATTTTTAGCAGCGAGCACGTTGTCGTGGTGATAATAACATAAACACGCTATTTCTGCCTCCGGCGGCGCAAATACCTGGAGGAACAGGTAGAAGCGACTCGCTGGGCGAGATGAAATTCAGGCATCGACATTCAGGGTGTGTGTGTGTGTGTGTGTGTGTGTGTGTGTGTGGGGTCTGTATGTGTGCGGTGGCGTGTCTCGGGCTTTCTCAATCATTTCACTTCACCCTTCAACAGAGACATTGTAAAACTGAAAGATAAAGCACAGCAGTCGCCAACAAAAGTTGGTGCCAAAAAGTCCAAACACACATGGTTGTGCGTGTGTGTTGCCTGGACTTCGGTCCTGCCTCTGTTTGATTTTGTGCTTTTCACCCGAGCTTCAGTCCGTCCCCATCTCGATGAAACTTTGCACAACTTCAAATCCTGTGCTGGTTCCGTGTGGAGTCGCAGGTAGGACGACCCCGGAACCGCGAGAACAAACAGCTTCCGAAACCGGCGCCAACCGGCCGGTCCGGGAGCAGACGGGGAGCGACTGTCCGTCCTCGCTTCCCTCCGCCTCGCCTCATCTCATCTTTGCAAAAAAAAAAAAAAAAACTCACCGCGGTCCGACAAGGTCTCGATTCACTGCGGCCGGGCCCGGTACCCCCCCCACCCCCGGCCCGGCGGGCGGGAGGCCAAGCAGAGCCGGAGCTGTCCACAAAATCGCTGACACACTCCTTTCCTTTCTTTGCTGGGCCCACAAAAGGGCCCGGGCCTCCTAAGCCCCGTCCCGATTAAGACGCCCGTGAAGGTGCGCGGGCCAAAAAGCGTCTAATCCCACAGTAATTAAACAGCCAGAAACAAAGGGGGGGGGGGCAGCATGAAATATTCGACTTTAATGCAAATGTTTGGTGGTAAACTTTCCCATGACCCGTGCGGTCATGACAGCGAGCCGGTTAATTTACGTCCTGGAAGAGAAAGGCTTTCCACAGAGCGGCCATTAGCGCCGCCCGTAATGCACATGGTTACGATTACACGCACTCTGTTACGCTCCGGGTTCGGCCAGAAAGGGAATACCTGAATTATCCCCTCGGTTCTGACCCGGCACCCAGGGAGGGAGGATTTGTTTCTCTTCCTCTTCATCAGCGGGAAGAGGCCGAGGTTAAAAAGCAGAAAACACAACGCACCGTCCTGTAATCGCCCTCTCCCCGTCATTATCTCCAATTAGAGAGACGTCTGTCCCGCCGCCTCCTCCTCCGAAAACCGTGCGAGGCAGAAAAAAAACAGGCTGTCACGCGGCATCAGCGCCGTGCCCAAACTCACTGGAGCGTCCCCCGGGGGCCCGCGGGCCGGGTGAGGTAAGAGGGGAACGGAGCCAAAACGTCTTCGGAAACTGAATCCCGCCAGACTCGACTCGAACGATTACAAACTCCAGATCGAGTTCCCGCCGTTTGTAGGTGAATTAAAACGTAGAATTTGCTGGTGGACGTTTGGCTGATGTGTGTGTGTGTGTGTGTGTGTGTGTGTGTGTGTGAGCTGCAGGGACACCTGAGGTGCTGCTGAATTATTTAGGCGTTACAGGAAGGACCGGTACGGCAGCAGCAGCAGCAGCAGCAGCCGGCCGGTCCGCTCAGGACGGCGCCGGTTCAGCTCCTGTCGCGACTCGCCACAGGCCGATTTTTCTGTCTCGCTCGTGTCTCCGCCCTCCATTCCTCCGTGCGGCGGCGGCGGCGTTCGCTCAAAAGCGAGTTGTTGAAATAACGTTCTCCGCTTTTACGCTGCATACTCAAAAAAATAACCCCCTCTGGCATTTTCCCTCCTTCGCTGCATTCCAGACTGTCATTCAAAAGGTGAGGGGGGTCACATGACCACGCTTCACATATGCACCTGTTCTGAAGGAACCGCCCCCCTCCCCCCCTCCCTCCACCATTGTTTCTGACGTGAACCATTAGCCACCGTCGGGCAGCGAGCGAGGACAAAGAGCGTCTCTGTGCTGTTGACGTAACGGCTTAGTAAACAAACACAAACAGGGCCCGAGTGTTCCCGAGTGTTCCCGCGTGTCCGGTCCTGGAATACCACAACCGGGGTCCGGGAATATTTCAAGACCTCGCGCGGACGCTCCTACCGTCGCGTGCGCGGCGTTAATGCGGCGACAATGTCGTGTTTGTGCGGTTTCACGCTCGCTGTTAACCCCCGGAAAAAACTTCTCCCGTTGTGAATTGTCAGGAGTTTTTCCAGGTTTGATTCTCCGTTAAAAAAAAAAAAAAACAGGGTCGGGGGGCGATCAGCTGACGCGAGGACGCTGCCAAAAGAACAGCTCGATCCGTCTGGCGTCACCAACGCTGGCTCGGGCGGCGGGAACCAGCCGGTCCCCGCAGGCCGACGCTCTCGGTTACAGGTTTCCCAAAGTCGAGCGGTAACGGCGTTAACGTCGCGCGTCGAAAGGAATCCGCCGCATTTCCACCTGCAGCGGTTTTTTTTTTCTGTCTTCACGTAAACAGCTGACAAGGAAACATCCGCCGCCGTCGCTTTGACCTCACATTGTTTCCCCCCGAGCCTCTGAATTCCACCGCAGGTTATGTAACAGATTTAGCGTTAATCCCGCAACTCCAATTTGAACCGAAGGCGAGCGGACCGGTTCCCAGCTGCAGAATCGCCCCGCCGGCACTTTGACCCCCGGGGGGGGTCGAGACAGAACAACAACAACAACAACAAAAAAAAGGAGGGTTAAGAGAGAAAAAAGTGAAATGTGTGTTTTAAGAAGCGAGGCGTGTTGGCAGAGAGCCGGGCTCGTAAGCGGGTGAGAGGGATTCAGATCGGCATGAATCAGCTTTAGGAGGTCACAACAGAGGTTCGATTGTGCGGCACCTCCGACGGGCGTGCGGGATTAAATCGCCGGGTTTGGACGAGTCTGTAAATGTTGCGTGAGATGGGGCCCGGGGGTCAGCGGGTGAAAGGTTATCAGCGATCTTCTGCCGGACGTAATCAGGCTCGCTTCAGGTTACGCAACTCGCTGGTGGAGAAAACGAGTCTCGCTTTGAATTCACGCAGCTTTTTCTGTTTGTGGGTGATGACATGTTGGCTGGTTCGTTAAACCTCGGATGATCTGGATAAAAAAAAAAAAAAGAGAGAGAGCAGAACTTCAAACCGTCTGGATCTTTGAAAGGCCTGTGAAAAATTCCTCGCAGGGAAACGTCAGTCGCACAACTTTCCTAATCACGGCTCGGAGGTTTCTTCTCTGTTTGTTCACAGCTTCGGTCCAGACTGAAGCATCTCGCAACCTGCCGGAGGGTTTGCGGTGACATTCTGGACGGATATTCACGGTCCCCAGAGGATGAGTTTGGCCCAACTTCTGTTTCCAGCAATGAAATGCCGACAGTTTCTTCCACTTCTTTGGAAGTTAGCAGCTACGTTAGCGGGCTAGCGCGCTAAGCTAAGTCCCCCATTGTGAGCGTTACAACCTGCAGCCATTGTCCTGCAACAAAAGGCTGCAGTGAACTCAACAGACAGTCCTGCACTGCTCTCCCTGTTGACTGTAGATATAAGCCGGTGTTGCCCAACAGGTTGGATCGCTTTATCTTCGTGAACGGCGGCTCATATCACATGGTCTCAATGGGCGTGCGCGCGCACACGACGCGGGCTATCGGCCACGGCTGATAGGCAGAGCACCGGGGGGAAGATTAGCCAACCAGATGTCCCAATTTTAGATGTGCCGGGCCATTGTCCCGCGGCGGCTTTACCCCGAGGTGCAACTTTACTCCTGGCCGGCCCTCGCCCCCCCGCGATAAGCGCGGTGACCTGACCGGACGGATAAGAGACGGATAAACTAAAAGACAGACAGACGGTCTTACTGGAATTCCTGAATAAATTGTCCAAATTACTGTGGTGCAGTCCATTTCTCCCAGAGTACTTCTCTTCTGTATTTTCTGTATCCATGGTATCCATGCCCCCCCCCCCCCCCAGGAGTAATGGTTGTCCTGTACGCCCCATTCAGAGACAGTGGACGTCTCTCACGACTTTACCGCGCTTTGGCGTGAGATCCTGTCGGACGATTAGACTCCGAGCGCTTAAAAGGAGATGGACGGTTGGTCAACCCGCGGCCTCGGCCCGCCAGACGTGTCACTGACGAGCCAACAAAGAGGCCGAGGCCTGTAACTCTCCACCGGATGGATGGGGGGGTGTGTGTGTCACCACATTTACAGGCCACCAGATAAATTTAAACGTTTCTGTATGCTCAGGCACTAAAAATAAAAACCCATATATGATATTTTTTTTATCAAAAACGACTTCTAATGTAAAGCGTGATGACGAACGGGCGGCGCACTGTTGTGACCCCATGATGAAAGAGGGTCTTTGATGCGTTTGTGTTTCTCGGGACCACAGCCCAGGTCCGTACGCAGCAGGAAACCAATTCGCTTCTCTGAAGGTCCCGTGTTTGCGTCCGCAAAAAAAAAAAAAAAAGTGCCGGGCAGGTGGATGCCGCAAAAACACGCATCCTGCTGTCGCACTTCCTGCTCGCCGGCCCCGACGCCTTATCAGAAGGGTGCGGTCAGATGAGGTCATGGCCGTACATGAGCGGTGAACGCAGTCGGCTTGGTGTTAACCGCACAGAAGTGGCACATTTTGAGTTTCTCTGGTATTTCATATTTCTGTTTAAATCCTCGAGCCCCGTCCTCCGTCGTTTACATACCACAGTGTCACATACCAGCAGAGGACGAAACGAAAGCGCACGTTCTCTTTTAGGTATGCCGCTAGTTTCAATATCAGTAACGGTTTCAAACTTGTTTTGTTTGCAAACTGTTTTTTTCCTCCATCATTAAAAAAAACAACCCAAAACTGATCAGGTAAGTATTTGTTAAATTGATTTCTCTTGATTTAATCATCTGATACGAGGCTGGCCCTGTGGGAGAGTCTCTTGTTTCCATTGACGATGACAACCCCCCCCACTGAGCACATGCCCCCGAACAAAGGCCGAGTCTTCACCAGGATTTGAAGAAGCTAACGGTGAGTTACGCCGAGTTTGGGACGCCTGGCTGCCGATCGGTTTTCCGAGGGAAAGAGGGAAGTTTCACCGAGAAGCCGCGGAGAGAGAAAACAGCTTGTGAAAGCTCATCCCGAGCTGGGTATTAGCGACACAAAGGCCGGCGAGGGACACGGACTCGTGAGAATCACAAAGCAGGGGGGGAGCGTACGTGAGCGGGGGCACGCACACACACCGAGGGCCCGGCTCTCTTTGTGAGCGGCAACACTCGACACCGGAGCGCTTCCAGCGTGACGTTAACAAGACAACAAACCGGGGTGGGGGGGGGCGGACTGTCACGCCACCCGCTCCAAAACGTCGGCGGCGAAATGATCGGCGAAGTGCCGCGGGATTATGACATGTCGCTGCTCTTTCGGCGCGTTAAATGTGAGGGTGGGTACCAGCGCGGCGTCTGTGCTGTATAAATAAGGCGCGTGTGTGTGTCCACCAAAACACTCTCTGGCAGATGAACACGCCGGAGCCCGGAGGCGGCGCCGCCAGGGAACGGCCCGGGACGTCCTGTCGCTGCGACACAGGAGCTAACTGAGCCCGCGCCAGCTGGGGGATTTTCTGTGAAGCGGGTGGGGGTGGGCGTGGTCGACCAACGTCGAGCGGGACATTTCCCCAAACGTTGTGGTCGTCCCGCGATGTCAGAAATGCGTCATCGTTACGCCGGCAGTTGCTTGGTTAAGGTGTTTCATCCTGCCCACTTTTTTATCGTTTGCTAATCTCATTGGAAACAACTGAAGAAATAATATCACCTCAGAAACCACCACCACCCCCCCCCCAAACCCCCAAAAAAAAAAAATAAACAAACAACAAAACAACACTTTGGAAGACATGTTGCCTAGGAAACAAGAGCTAGTGGGTGGCTAACTCCGCTTAGCATAAAGCAGGCAGAAACAGTTAGCCTGCACCTGTCCAAAGATAACATGTCAAATGTAAAAATAAAACTTTAAGTTGTATAAAACTGTACACAAAATGTTCATGAGTGAACTTTAAATGTGCCTTTTAACCTTTGAGCCCAGTTTCAGTCTGAGAGCTAGGCTAGGATAAGCCTGCTAACTGCTAACGATTTAGCGTGCTAGCTAACCCTGAGTTAGCTGTATACGCTAACCAGACGATCAGGCTTTCTCTGTCAAAAGGTATTTAAATACAGTACTACAGTACTAAAACTTTACATATTGTTTATTTAAAACATGCTGTTTGTTTTTATTCTTTCTGGCTGCAGGGCCTGTGGTGTACGAATCCAAGAAGCATTTTTTTTGAAGCAGGGATTATTGTGTGCTGCAAAATGTGAGCCCGTTAATGTAATTCTCTTTTTTTTTGTTGTTGTTTTGTTTTTTTTGTGCAGTAAAGGCCTTGCCTAAACAGGACGAAACTCGGACTCCTTGTGACTGGCATCCTGAGCGTTTGATTTACTGCACAATACCATCCGTCAGAACACTCACCCGCCTCTTTGTTCCCGACAGAATGTCTGTTATTGTTTTCGTTGGGCTTTCAAAGGAATTGCATCAACAAATTGTCACTTTTTCCCGTTGTCCCTCTGCATGAATGCAAACGCTCTTCCCCTTTTACCATCATGATTATTTTTTCTTTCAATTTCAACACCACCCCGCGACTTGTAACAAGACATGATGTAATTTCATCTTTGTGTATAGTGGCTCTGGTCAGGTGAAGGCTCGGTGTAGAAATACATTTAATTAGTTCATCCTTTAAGATTTAGCACATGAATTTGATTTATGTGTTTAATAAAAGTCTGTGTTTGACTTAAAAGGAATGGAAACGTGTCATCGTGTATGACTAATAGGGGGAAATAGTGACATGATTAATTCCTGCAAACATTGTTTTCCAAATTTAAACTTGTTGCTGTATTTCTGTTTTTCTAATCTCCGCTATTTGGTGGAAAAACAAATCCCGTCCACGAGGAGTCAACCACTTCCTGAGTATTTTCCTGAAGTTTCATGAGCAGAAAATGAAATACGAAGGGCGCGAATTGTGACCAGTTCATTCAATAATCCCCCGACCTCTATGCTTTCACACACCGTGCAAACACATGCATTTCCCTTTGGCCGCTCACAGTTATTTTCTTAAGGTTTTTTTTTCTATTACACACATTCAGACCGGACACCTCCCCTCAATCTCAAACAAAAGGCAGCGAGCAAGTTTTAAAATTTGTTTTTTTAAAGCCGACATTAACAAATAAGAGAGGGGTGAAGGTGAAGGTGGTGGTGGTGGGGGCAGGTCATAATAAGGAGCTGGTGAAAGATCACCAGACATATGGACAGATGGTGCATTCAAAGCCATAAGACAAGCATAAAAATATACACAATATTTAAAAAATGAAGCGCAATGATCAGAAATTATATTTTAAAACATCTTTGTACCAGCACAGACATAAACTCATTTGGCTCTCAAAAATATATATATTTATATACATTTACTGTAATATCCCATCTCCAGAGTAACAGTTTCAGTACACACAGTGGTACTTTAGCTTATTCTACTGTACGTGAGTATTTCCAGAGTATATCCAGTATTTTGGATTGTTTTGTATGACCACTATGGATGTAACTTTACACACAACAGACAGTAACATGTATTTTTAAAACGTCTACAGTATGAGACCACATGATAAAAAGTCCCATGATGGAAACAAGTAAAAGTACATATTGTGACCCAAATCACGTTTGTATTTTTACTGTATTATTACTGAATATAATTTATAAAATCCTCAAAGGTTTTTAATGCGTAGAAGTAGAAGCACCGACTAAACGAATACTCCAGTAAAATGTAGGCGGTTGTAAACATTCCGCACGTCACGTCTGCCTCATTAGCATATTGCTTTTCTGCCATTGGCTGCCGCTTGGACGTGCCTTCTAGGGCACGCCCACTTTTTTTTTTTTTTTTTAAGAAATTGCGTCAGCTATATGAGCCCCAACCGGTCGCATGTCACCAAAGAGACCCGTGTCCCAAGAAACAGCTGCCGTGGATCGGACGGCGGAACCTGAACGCATCACACAGAGACACACAAAAAAAAGAGAGACCGGACACATCCGCGGAGACACCCGGCTCGGACCCGACGCAACGCGGGGCAGACTTTACGGAACCGCCCGATCCCTCCGGTGAAGTTTTTTTTTTTTTCGGTCCACTCTCGGGGATGAGTGTGTTCTGAACCGGGAGACCTCCACCTACCCACCCGTCCCCCCCAACCTACACGACGTAAACCTCCACCTACATCTCCACCCGATCCGGAGGAAGTTCCACCTCGACGGGAAGAGTTAAAGAAGAGTTACAGCGGTTTTTTTTTTATCTCCAGCGCTGCCATCATGGACTCAGGGAAGGTAATTATATCTGCGTGCGTTTGTTTTCTTTACGTGTGACCCATTTCCACACAACACGCCTTTATTTGTTGTTGTTGTTTTTTAATTGCTTTTATTAATTTTATTTCCGCCTCCTCTCTCTCTCTCTCCGGAAAGTTCACTGGGTTCAACGCTTCTTTTTTTTTCCCCTCCACATGTGAGGAGCCATGAAACGTCTGTGGCGTAGTTTTTTTTTTTTTTAATATTTAAATTTTAACTTTTATTTCTGTTGTTGTTTCCGGTGTCTGCTTTAAAACTAAAGACTTTTTTTTTTTTTTTTTAGAATTAATTTATAATTTAATGTACGTAATGTACGTACGTCATCTACAACTATTTGAGCCGGTGAAAGTTTTGCTTTGTTATTTTCCGTAGTTTGCTTTTAGGCCACAGTCTAAATAAGAACTATTTGCCTCGTGTGTTTTGGGGGATAGGCTCGGCTGTTACGTCACTACGGTGACGCTGGGGCTCGCGGTCCGAAGCCGAATAATCCCGATTGACAGGCTCCTATTGATCCCACCAACAAGACCTTTGACCTTTGTATCAACAAACACGCCCAGAGGAGCGATGAGTCCTTTCTGAGGCAGCATTGTAGTAAAACCAGCTGAGGAGGAAGTATTCTGAAGTACTGGTGAAGTAAAAGTAGTGATACAACGATGTAACACAAGTAAAGTCTCTTAGTCTAGTATTTAAAAGTATTGTTTATGCAGTATGAGGATGTACAATGTGGCCACATCGGATCTTATTATACATTTATATATTTTCTGGATTAATTTTGATTAATTGTCCAGTTTAAATTAATGTCAGGAAAAATCCCTAAAAAGAGATAGTACTAAAAAAACCTCAAAGTTATGTGATTTATTCTGAATTAATTCTTTGATAAGACAATAAAAAGAGAAACAGGAAATCCTCACATTCCTCAGTTGTGTTTGATAATTAAAAATAAAAGATGATGCAGTAAAGACAATACTCCTTTAATCGATAATCAGCTTGTAAACAATTCTTTGTCGATTTTATTGATTTACAAACCTGATCACTGATCATTGAATCGACCTGAAGCGGGCGATTCGTCCTCCACTGCTGTTTTGGTCACTGACCTCGGCTTCCTCGTCGTCAGAAACTAAACTCACCTCGTGCCTGGTGAAGCTTTTTTTCCCATCCTCACACACACACACACACACACACACACACACACACACACACACACACACACACACACACACACACACTTTCTCACCAAAGCGACGATGAGAAAGGCGGGTGACGAGGCCCGATCCGGTGTCAGCGGAGCGGCCCGGCCTGACATGGCGGCTGGAAACTGTTTCCCCAAGCTCTTTATTTATTTGTATTTACTTTTTTGGCCGTGCTCAGCTGGACGATGGTGTGTGTGTGTGTGTGTGTGTGTGTGTGTGTTGTGGACGTGATGGGAACCGTCCTCCCCGTTCCCAGCTTCCTCTGGGACACGACGGCCTTCCAGAGAAAGCGCGTCTGTTCAGGGAATAAACGGTTGGCGAACCCCTGGGTGGGTGTGGGTGTGTGTGTGTGTGGGGGGGGGGGTTCTCTGGGTGGTGGTGGGTGGGTGGGTGGGGTGCTGTGGGTGCTGGGTGCGGGGGCCCGTCGGGCCTGGACGACCCGCTCTCTCCCGTCGCTGCGCAGGTTGCGTGTCGCTCTCAGCAGCGGCGAGGTTTTTTTTTTTTTTTTTGTTTTTTTTTACGCGCCGCACTTTAACGTGGCGCGGGGGGGGAAGTGAACCGGGAGAGAGACCCGGCTGCAGGAAGTGGTTCTGGATAAAGTTTAAGGTTCTGGCAGAGAAGCCGGTTCAGAAGCAAACAGCTGGTCTCCATGGAGACGTGACGTCGGGGATGTGCAGCTTTTTTTTTAGCTTTTTTAAGAACCCCCCCCCCCCCCGGGGCCCAGGGCCCCGGGGGCCGAGCGTCTCTCGGGTCAGTCCCTGAGGGTGCAGGTACTTTGATCGGGTCGACCGGACCTCACGTTGTACAGAACCTGCCAGCTCTTTGAGACGGCGCCGCAGATTCTTCCTTTCATCTGCAGGACCCCCCACACACACACACACACACACACACACACACACACACACACACACACACACACACACACACTCCCCTACTGTACGTCCCAGTGTGTTACCCATCAGCCTCGTCCTAATGAGGCGTAATGAGGCTTTTCGCCGCAGAAAGCGGGATTAAGGGATCGAGCGGCCGGTTCCGACGGGCCTTGTCTCTGACCCCGAGCTCCATTGTTGGAAATTCCCGACAGATTAAAGGAGGCTGCGGGATTAACGTCATTTTTTTTTTTTTTCTTTCTCTCTTTCCGCACGAGGAAGACGATTCCAAATCGATTTTTTTTAATTCTATAAAATGATGGGATTATTATTATTATTCTCTAACTTAGGACTCGTTAAAGTGGCTTTGATGAAGTTTTTTTCACTTCCTGTTTGTATCGGACACTTCCCCTGTGATTTCCCAGCAGGACGTTTTTGCGTCGGCCCATAATTTAAGAATAGAAGCAGGAAGTGATGTCAGCGTGTGACCTGCCTCAGTGACTCAGGTGTGTGACACCTGAGGTCTGTCCAGGTCTGACTCCTGAGTGTGTGTGTGTGTGTGTGTGTGTGTGTGTTTTAGGGCAAGTGCTTTTCTTTTTTGCAGCTGTGTAAACCGAGACCGGCGAGGTGACGTGCACGGGCAGGGCGGCGTGATGGCTGCGGCGCCGCCACGAAAATAATCTGGCAGGCCGGTCAAAGGAGGAAGTGAACTTCCAGAGAAGCTTCTGCCTTTTTTTAAGAACAAAACAGTTTTTTAATCTTTGAACTGAGTCACACACCAACAACACACACACACACACACACACACACACGGACGGACCGGTTCTGTTGCCGCACCTGTGTTTAATTACCTGCGTGACGTGAACCGGCCTGCAGGTGGGCGGTCCGGCGCTCCCGGTCACCTGCATCACGCCCCCCCCCTCCTAGCGGCGGCGGCGGCGGTGAGCCGCTATCAGCCGGCGTTGATTGGGCAAAGAAGTTTTTCCTGGCCACCCGCCCGGGCCGCCTGCTCCTCGCTCGGCCAGTTATCAGGCGCGGCGATGCCGTTTTTAGGAGACGCTGGTGTGACGGTTTGGTTCTGGACCGGCCCATTGTTTTAGGACGGGGGGGGAGGGCAGTGGCACTGGCCATTTTGGTGCACACACACACACACACACACACACACTCCACCCCCCCCTTTAAGCCTCTTGTTTCCAGTTGTTTGGACTTTTCCAACATTTAAATCCTGCGGCTCTCACCACACGTCACGCCATGTGCAGGATTAGCGCCTCGCGGGACCGTCCCGTCATGGTGTTGTTGGGGCGTGACCAGTACCCCCCGCCCACACACACACACACACGAGGAGGTCGTGCATTGTGTCGCCGCTTCCTGGTCCGCCGCCGCTGCCGCCGCCGTCTTTCTTCTTCTCTTGTAGAGGCAAAGAGGAGCTTCTGTTTACAGAGGAGGGATTCGATCGCTGGCTGTCGCCTGTGTGTGTGTGTGTGTGTGTGTGTGTGTGTGTGTGTGTGTGTGTGTGTGTCTCTGTGTGTGTGTGTGTGTGTGTGAGTCCAGGTTGGCTCAGGTCTCCTGGTATGTGGCTGGAAGGTAAAAGAGGGTGTTGCACACGAACACATCTGGATTCAAACGTACACGAGTGTGAGTGTGTGAATGTGTGTGTGTGTGTGTGTGTGTGTGTGTGTGTGTGTGTGTGTGTGTGTGTGTGTGTGTGTGTGTGTGTGTGTGTGTGGGGGGGGGCGTACACAGACAAAAACAGTAATAACTTTTCCTGGGTTGGGTGTGGTGGTGGTGTAGGTGGGGGGGGGGGCAGGCAGACAGGATCTCTCTGTTTATAGTATGAAGCAGCTGGCAGGACAGTGAACTCGTCCGCGATTGGCCGCAGCATCGTCCGTTCCGATTGGTCGGTCGGCGACACGGCTCCTTTAAGCCCTTGCGATGCTGAAGTGTGTGTGTGTGTGTGTGTGTGTGTGTGTGTGTGTGTGTGTTTTTAACATTCTGTGCCTAAACAGTTCTGTCGTGGACTTGGTGACACCACACACACACGCACACACACACACACACACACACAAAACAAGCGCTCCCATTGGCTGGCGGGTGGAGGTGGGTCTTTCTCTTTTTTTTTTGCGGGGCTGCAGTGACTGCCTCTTTCTTCCTCTCTGCTCCTCTCCCACTTCGTGTGTGTGTGTGTGTGTGTGTGTGTGTGTGTGTGTGTGAGTGTGAGTGTGAGTGTGTGTGTGTGTGTGTGTGTGTGTGTGTGTGTGTGTGTGTGTGTGTGTGTGTGTGTGTGTGTGTGTGTGTTATGTGTGTGTGGCCACTTGTGTGTGTGTGTGTGTGTGTCCGTCTGTTTTAAGCGGCCCGCAGCGCAGCGCTGCTTTGCGTTTTTGTTTTTACCGACTTGCAGCCCCCCCCCCCCATAATGAAACCAGGTGGGGTCGCTTCTTTCGTTCACCTGCTCCAAGGGGAAATGAAAAAATTCTCAGGGAAGCGGCTCCTCCGGGGGCAGTGATGGCGGCGCGGGGGTCGGACGGATAAGAGCGTGATCCCGGTCGTCCCCCCCCTCGCGGCGCTTCTTGATGAAGAAGTTTTGTCTGCTCATGATGAAGAAGGTTAGAATCATGTGACATCTAACCCCACCCACCCCCACCCTCACCCCCACCCAAAAACGATGAAGGTCGGGCCTTTTGTTGCCATAACACCAGGAGACTATCTGGTGTGAATCGCCGTGGTGAAGGATCACCGTGAGTCACGCTCAACTCAAAACATGACTCACACGGCGGCGGCGGTGACTTGGCGAGGAGGTACGGGACCAGAACCCGGACCCGGCGTCCTCGTGCGCGCTCGCAGACGGCGCCTTCGGGGGCGGAGCTTACCGGGGGGGGCCTCGTAGGAGGTTTATTAACTTTTAGGCTCCGGTGGGAGGAACTAATCCGGGTGGGATTTGCTCGGATTGGGCTCGAAATGAACAGGAAGAGGGGACGCAGACGAGTAATGAAGACATGAAAGACCCGGGTCAGACTGGGGGGGTCGGGTGGGGGGTCGGGTGGGGGGTGGGGGGGGTCAGGACCCACTCAGAGAAACAGACACAACCTGGGTTTGTTCAATAGCAGAAGCTCAGACAGGTCAGACAGGTGTCCAGGAAGTGATTCTGCATCACTTTTTGCTCCTCGTGAGCACCCCCCCCCCCCCCTCACCTAAGGGTGGGGTGGGGGTGGGGTGCACGGGTCCGACCAGCCCCCCCCCCGGCTCACGCCTGTGCTCCGTCTCTTGCAGCAAATCACGTTCCCGCTGGTGATGAGCGTCGGGACGGCCGTGATCGGATCCCTGCAGTTCGGCTACAACACCGGCGTCATCAACGCCCCCCAGGTGGTGAGTTCACATGTCCCGGTCCACACACACACACACACACACGGGGAGGGGGGTGGGAGGTCCCGGGACGTCTGCGTTAACGCACCCTGAGCGTTCCCAAAACTGGACTGGGTGCTGGGAAAAAGCCCCGAGGAGGAAATTAGATGTGGGAGACAAACGGTTGATTGTCCCCGTAACAGAAACCACGTAATAGAAAAGATGTTTTTATAACCCGACACACACACACACACACACACACACACACACACACACACACACCCTGAGGAGAGGCAACACATTATAACCTTATTAAATCGTGTGTAAATAACCTGTGTTTGCTTTGGTCTGGACACACCCCGAGGACACGGGACACGTCTGTCCACAGGTAACAGGTGTGTCAGACAGACAGGAAGCAATCGACAAAGAGAACAGGATCAATAATTATTGATCTATTTTATCTTAAACCTGGTCCAGAACCAGAACATCGGACTTTCTTTCAGGACGTGCAGACGTGTTGCGTAACGTTTTAATCCCTGGGGGGGGCTGGAATGTGTGGTGGGCAAGTTTGAGCCTGCCCCTCTTCTGGAGCCCCCCCCCACACACACACACACACACACACACACACACACACTCAGGCTCTTCACAGACGATAACTGTGCAGCTTTTTTATAGCAGCGACACTTGAGGTTATCAGCGGCGGCGGTGATGATGCCGCCGCCTGCGACCTCACCGCAGCGTTTCGAGCCTTCCGATTGGACGGACGGGGACTCGCTGTCCTCCTCTTCCTCCTCCTCCTCCTCCTGCTCCTCCACAGGCTCACACTGTCTCCTTATTTGGGAAGTTGTGTAAAACCAGGAGGCGCGGCTGATTATTTATTTCTTTTACTTTTATTTTTGGGACCCAAAAACAGTCAGGGCCTTCCTCCTCCTCCTCCTTCTTCTTCTACTTCAGTTTAAAGTGGGAACATCTTGCAAAAAGTTGTTTTTAAAAAAAAAAATTAAATCTAATTCATCTTCCACTTTTGGATCATTTCCCAAAACCTCCTTAAGTAAACTGGAGGAGTAGAAACTACAGGGAACAATATTTAGTTTGATTACGAGGCGACCGTCAAAACCAGCTGCCGGTTTGGACTGTGGAGTCAGATTAGATTGGGGGGGGTGGAGGTGGTGGAGGTGGGGGAGGGGTGAGGGGGGTGGGGGGGGGGGTCCCATCAAGATGGCGGCTACGACGGAAAAACGATCGAAGGTCAGGGGATCCGCTCGTTTTTATCTGGTCTTGTGAGCGTAAGCCGATAGCACGTGTGACCCGGGCCCCTGTGGTCGAGGGTGCGTACGCCGCCGGGGGGGGTGGGGGGCGGGGGGGGGGGGGGGGGGGGGTGGGTGGTGGTGGTGTTGGGTGGGTGGGGGGGCTGGTACGATGGGAGCCCGCCAAGCATTTTCCACGCAAACGCTGTCACACTATAGCGGGGGCGCGTGACAGCAGCGGACGCATACTGTCCGAGTCACGGAGCTGACGTAAGTTCACACTGTGTGTGTGTGTGTGTGTGTGTGTGTGTGTGTGTGTGTGTGACCTTTTCTGAATCATACGAGACGAGTCACCGTGACACACACACACCGGCCGCCGGCTCCTCCGGGTGTCGACACGACAGCCGTCTGGAATCGGAGACGCGAGGCCACTCACTTCCTGGTTTTCCAGGAAGCGGCGGCCGCCGTGTGTGCGGACGCCGCCCCCTGCTGGCCGCGGGGGAGAACGGCGTTTAAAAAAAAAAACCCGGGTCGCCTTCTGCTTTTTCAGACCATCGAGGCCTTCATCAACACCACGTGGTCGCAGCGCTACGAGGAGCCCATCGTCACCTCCACGCTGACGGCCATCTGGTCCATCGCCGTCGCCATCTTCTCCGTCGGCGGCATCCTGGGCTCCTTCTCCGTCGGGCTCTTCGTCAACAGACTGGGAAGGTGCGAGGCTGCTCTCCGCTGACGGGCGGAGCAAAAACAACAACAAAAAAAAAATAGCGCTTTGACTAAACGCCTCCATCTTGGCGCCCCGCAGGAAGAACTCCATGCTCGTGGCCAACGTCCTGGCCTTCGCCGCCGCCGCCCTGATGGGCTTCTCCAAGATGGCGAGCTCCTGGGAAATGCTGATCATCGGCCGCTTCGTGATCGGCCTCTACTCGGGCCTGTCCACGGGCTTCGTGCCCATGTACGTGGGCGAGGTGTCGCCGACGGCCCTGCGGGGGGCGCTGGGCACGCTGCACCAGCTGGGCATCGTCATCGGCATCCTCATCGCGCAGGTAAAACGAGTTGCGGTTGGCGGCGGCGCGCGCGGCGCGGCGTGCGATCGCGTCGGCGGCGTTGACGCTGTCGTGCGGCGCTTCCAGGTGTTCGGGCTGAACTCCATCATGGGCAACGACAGCCTGTGGCCGCTCCTCCTGGGCTTCACCTTCATCCCGGCCGTGATCCAGTGCGTCCTGCTGCCGCTCTGCCCCGAGAGCCCGCGCTTCCTGCTCATCAACCGCAACGAGGAGAACAAGGCCAAGACCGGTGAGGGCCCCTCCCGACGCCTCCGACCAATGAGAACGCAGCCGCGCGGCGAGGTAACGCCCCCCCTTTTTTTTTTTTTTTTCGCCCTCCGCAGTGCTGAAGAAGCTCCGCGGCACGACGGACGTGAGCGCCGACATGCAGGAGATGAAGGAGGAGAGCCGGCAGATGATGCGCGAGAAGAAGGTGACCATCAAGGAGCTGGTGATGTCGCCGCTGTACCGCCAGCCGCTGGTGGTCGCCGTCATGCTGCAGCTCTCCCAGCAGCTGTCCGGCATCAACGCCGTGAGTCGCCCCGACGCGCCGCGCGACCGCGACCGCTCGCCGCCCCGGCGGGACACGAGCGCGGGAGGTCTCACCTTTTTCCTTTTGCCTCCAGGTGTTCTACTACTCCACCAAGATCTTCATCATGGCCGGGGTGCAGCAGCCCGTCTACGCCACCATCGGCGCCGGCGTCGTGAACACGGCGTTCACCGTGGTGTCGGTGAGTGTGACGACGCAGGAAAATTCCTCACGCGTTAATTCCACCCAGAGATGACTCAGCACTTTTTTTTTCCCCCCGTCCTCGTCGCCGCGCAGCTCTTCATCGTGGAGCGCGCCGGGCGCCGATCCCTGCACCTGGTGGGGCTCCTGGGGATGGCGGTCGCCGCCGTCCTGATGACCATCGCCCTGGCTCTGACCGTGAGTTGACCGCCGCGCCGCGCCGGCCTCGCGACACGCCCGCCGGCCTCGTAACACGCCGCGACCCGCCGCCGCCTGACCGTCCGCTCCATCTTTCGCAGGACCGGTACAGCTGGATGTCGTACCTGAGCATCGTGGCCGTGTTCGCCTTCGTGGCGTTCTTCGAGATCGGGCCGGGCCCCATCCCCTGGTTCATCGTGGCGGAGCTGTTCTCGCAGGGGCCCCGGCCGTCCGCCATCGCCATCGCCGGCCTGTCCAACTGGACCGCCAACTTCATCGTGGGCATGAGCTTCCAATACGTGGTGGTGAGCGAGAGGGGGGGAAAAGTTCCGGCGGGAGGTAATCGGTTGTATTGATCTCGGCGTGTGACATCATCATGTGCGACTCCTCCCTCCCCCCTCTAGGACTTCTGCGGATCCTACGTCTTCATCATCTTCACCGTGCTGCTGCTCTTCTTCTTCGTCTTCACCTACTTCAAAGTGCCGGAGACCAAGGGCCGGACGTTCGAGGACATCACGGCGGGCTTCCGCCAGACGGCGGCGGGGGGCGGGGCCGAGAAACACTCGCCGGAGGAGCTGAACAGCCTGGGGGCCGACTCGCAGCTCTGAGCGGCGACTGCCTGTTTGTTTGTTTGTTTGTTTGTGCGTGTGGAGGAAGGAGGAAGTAGATCCATTCGGTAGAGTCATTTTTCACACTGTCGCCACATTTCGGGTTTTTTTTTTTAACCAAACGCAGAGCGAAAACCCGGCGGGAACGTCGCCGTGTTTCCCGAATCCTCGTCTTGGTCGATCATACTGTACAGCTCCATCACTGTAGACTCTGGCACTGTAGATGCTGCACAGCTCGTCTCTGTGTGTGTGTGTGTGTGTGTGTGTGTGTGTGTGTGTGTGGGGCGACACACACAAGTTACTGAGCACAATCATTCGCTGGTGTTTCACTGTGACGATTTTACTTTTCTATATTAGGTTTTTTTAACGGCAACACTCCTCCCCTTATGCGTATTTGTCGCCTCTTTGGTCCCGCCGGATGATATTTTAGTGTTTTTACTGTTAGAATATTTGTTACTGATTTTAAAACAAACAAACATACGTTCGAACGATCCATCGGGACGTCGACACCATTCCTTTTTTTTTCCTCTCTCGGCGGCGGCTCGGCCGACAGAACCCACGTTGGGGAAACGTTATCCGCTCGGATCCGCGGCCGAAGCCGAATGAATTAAATCATCCGGGTCGAGCGCGCGCAAAAAAAGTGCCTCCTCTGCCTCTCGGGCCTTAAACGCTCCGCGGCGGGTCGGACCGGTCCCCGACCGAGAAGCTCCGGCCCGGTCGAAGTTATTTCTGAGCTCGGATCGACGGGCGGAGCTTCTTTTTCGTCTGGCTCCTCGTGTTCAGGAGAATGAGAGGAAAATAAAATAACGTGGACCAAAGGTCGTCGTTACCCGTCGTCGGCACGCGACCCGCGCTCACTTTGCCGTCTTCGACTGCTGTATCACTCGTTTCTTCTCTTTTTTTAAAAAAAAAACAAAAAAACATTTGAGGAAAGTTTTTCTCCTGTAGCTGCACTTTATTATTCACAGTGACGTTTCTTTTTTTTTTTTTTTTTTTACTGCATGGAAACTTCGTTACTGAAGAGAGACTGACGCACTGCTGACGGGTTACTTGATGTTTTTGAAATGGAAAAAATGTGTGAAATTTAAAATACCGTTTGTTCGTGTCTATTACAGTCCTGTAGAAAGCAAGATTTAGGCGTCCACGCGCACAGGTCAGTCGTGAAGGAAAAAAAAAATGGTAATATTCATAATGGAGTGCAGAATTTCATCCAAATCCAACGCAGCAATCAGAAAACAGTTTGAATCATTCCATCGGCCGGTTGTTAATTATTGTACATAAGTAGATTTATAGTCCTGGATTGCACTGTAACGCTCACCTTCTCATATCTTCACCAGCAAATTCACCGAACGGCAAATATCAAAACTATATAATTTTTTCCTCTGTACATAAATTCACACTTCTGCTCGGGCATTTCATTTTTTTTTTTTTTTTTTTCAGTGTCGCCTGCAGCCGATGGCGGTTGAAAACACGCAGGATGATTGTAAATACGAAACAGCCTCACCCTCTCCAAATTTATTTTAAAAAAACAAAATATTTAAGTTTTTAGAGTTATTTTGAAAATAGATAAATGAATTATTAGCGCTGTAGTGCATTTAGCTGCTGCCACGCTTTCTATTCTGTTTTAATTTGATATCTATAATAGTTTTAGTGGAGATTTTACATGTAAGGTTTGTTTCAACCAGAGGCCTTCTGTAGTGTTTTCATGTTAGTGCACAGTTTGTTTTTATAAAATAAAAGTTCTGCATGTATGGTGCTGGAATGTGAACCTGTGTTGTGTGTGGAGTGATGTGACTGTCTCTACAGTCTCTTGTGTAAGTGGTTAAACGGCTGAATAAAAGAAACCGTACATACAGACCCGGAAGTGTTTTGGGGGTCGTTTTTGTTTCGTTCTTGTTGGAACCTGCACCTGCTGACGTGTTGTTGTTGTTGTTGTTACCTTTGTCCACACGGGGGCAGCAGAAACACACAACACAGATGTACTATGACGTTTGCAACAAGTTAAGGTAGAGGGGTTATAAATATTATTTATTGTTATTTCCTGTCCGTTGCAGACAAATAAAACATAAATCGCTGTGGTATTAGGTATTATATAATATAACCCTCCCCCAAGGCTGAATATAATGTATGTATATATAACGAAATATATAAAATAATAGTTTTATTTTACTAATATTATTTTTTGACAACTTTAACAGAGTCCACCAGTTGTTTTTCTTTTAGTTATAAACTTTATATATTTATAAAAATATGACTCTAAATGTTTATTTATTACTGGCTCTCGATACTGATCAGGATTAGACACAAAATTTATTGATTTAATTTTTTTTTTTTTTTGCATCATCCTGTTAAACAAACTGTGCTGCATTTCAGTCGTGCTCCGCCGCCGGCAGAGGGCGCTCTATGTGTCGTCATTATCGTCGTCACGCCGGGGCGACCGCACCTGACGCCGGGAGAAGAAGACGTCATCACGTGACGAGCGAGTTCAAGTGTGCGCAGGAGACGGAGCGCATCGCTGTGTCGTCACAAGTGAACATAAACACGACCCCGGTGAAAAACGACGGCGGGACGCTGGAGTGACGTCTGTGACGTACCGCGGACGCTTTGGATTTGATTGGAGTTCAGCTTTGCCTCGCTTCCGGGAGTAAAATGGCGGGCGCCGACGCTAAGCCCCGCTAGCTCGAGTGAAGACGGTCTCTACGTTTAAGATGAAGTAAGTTCAAAATGAATGAGCAGAGCTGGGGGTTGTGTGTGTGTGTGTGTGTGTGTGTGTGTTCGTTCGTGTGTGTTCGTGTGTGTTTGCGTGTGTGTGTGTCGGCTGTTGAGCTCCCGTTCACCAGGTCGAATGTGCGAATGCTAACCGCGGCTAGCATGCTAACGCTACAGCTACAGCTAGTGCGCTAAGAGCTAATTTGTGCGCAAACGAATACACAGGCGGACGCTTTCGGTGCCCAGCGCGGTTAAATCACTGCGGGTGATGATGCACTGTATAAAAAAATAAACTTAATAATATTCTGATCACGTGAGAGACCGGATTTTCTGATTTTCATCAGCACAGTTCAAACAGTAAATTAAAAGAATTAAATTACAAAATAAAAACAAGTCAAACTCCAGTCAGCGTGTACAGGAAATGAACTTTGTTTGCATCTGAGGAACCATGAGTGAAAGAATTAAAAAAAAAAAAAAAAAAAAAAAGATGCTGGAAAAGAGCCAAAGCCCTGCGGAGACGATCGGCGCTGCAGAGGTCAGCTGATCTCCTAGTGATCTGCTGCGGGTGAGGTAATATTGATCATGTTGATCACCGTGTGACATTTAAAATCTTGGATTGTTTTTATTACATCGTTTGATTTTCGCCGCCGGCCCGTACTGCCTCACGTTTTCCTTGACCTTTGACCTGTGACACTGGATGACCGCGGTGGGTGCGTGCGTGGCTTCTCTCCACGGCAAGGTTGCGTTAACCTCGGCGGCCGACCTGGAGATGAATGAGATTACGGGCGTCATCGCCGCCGCTGCCGCCGCGCTCGGCTTCGCTCGTGTCCTCCGGCCATCTTTAAACGGCAGAGAGGGCGGACGCCTGTTAAATCTCAGCGCCACCATATCTAATTTCGCATCGATCCCCGCGCAGGCGCACGCAAACGCACAACCCGGTCCTGTCGCCGAAGTCCCCGGCCCGCTCCGGTGGATTTTCTAGCGAGTGTCAAGGTCGCTGAGAGCGGGCGCTGTGAATGATGAGATACAGGAGACGCCCCGGCGAGCGCGGGCGTTTGATGGCGAGGCGACGGCCTCCGGGGGAGGACGAGGCAGAGATGGGATTGGCCGGTTCAAAGGCGTGTTTGCTATATATAACTGTGACATGGCTTCATGTTCGTGCCATTATTGATTTGAGCGAGGAGAAGAGGAGTGGTGTGTGTGTGTGTGTGTGTGTGTGTACAGTGCGTGGTACACAAGGTTAGCCGACCCCTATTAAAAAGCAAATTCCCTCAATTTCCACGGATTACCTGGGATTAGCGCGCATGTAATTGTCGCGACCGCCGGAGCCTCGGCGTTTGATTGTCCTCTTCGCTCCCTGATCCCGCACGCCTGCGCACAATAAAGTTTTTTTTTTTTTTTTTTAAACAAATGAATGAAATAAATAAAGTTTGAAAACATGGTCGACGCAGCTGAGATCAGGTGTAATGGTGCCCGGCAGCAGCAGCTGGTCGTTTATATTCAGGTTCTGTGTTGGGGGGGAAAAAAAAACAAACAACAACAAACCTCACAGCTGTGGATGAAAGGAGGGAGACTAACAGCACACACACCATATACACACACACACACACACACACACACACACACCTGAGACACTCTGTTGTCTTCACTTCTTGCGTTTCCTTTTTTCTTTGTGATATTTATTTCCCAGTGTGTCGTCTGTGTTTTTTTTTTTTTTTTACTTCCTGTCTTTGTTCCCTGTTTACCTGCTTCACCTGCGTCCAGCTTGACCCCCCACCCCCTTGTGTATGACATGTTTTCAGATGCTTTTGTTTTGCAGGCCGCTGTCCTGTGTGTGTCCCCTTGTTTCCTGTGGTACCTGGTCACCCCTCAAACCCCCCACCCCGGGGGGGGGGGGTCTGTGTTGTTCTGAAATGTGCAAGATGTGGATCATCTGTGAAACCCGGATAGAGAACAGGAGCCGCTCTCTGTCAATTTGACTGCGAGCGAAGACGTTTGACCTCCCTCCCTCCCTCTTTGCCTCGGGGGGGGGTTGGCAGGTGCTGTGTGTGTGTGTGTGTGTGTGTGTGTGTTTGTGTGTGTGTGTGGGGGGGGGCTCTTAGCAGCCGGCACTGATCGACTGGCGGCTTCTCCGACATGTTGATTCTGACAAGTTAATGTGGATCCAGCTCGCCCTCCTCCCTCGAGGGATGAATGCCAAGGTGACAGACAGCGTTGGGGGGGGGGGGTTCTGTTTGTGCTTCCTGTGCTGTGTTTTTTTTTATTTATTTTGCAGAAAGCCTTCGCTGATTGGCCACGAAGCAGGAAGTCGTCACACACACCTGCTGTGCAGTCCATCCTGTGCCCTCCTGTTGTGTGTTCAACTTAATCATCATCGCTTCTTAACAGGAAGGAAGCACTGATGCTAGCCGTTTCCCATTCCCATTCTTTTGTGCTAAGCTAAGCTAAGCTATGCTAATAGCCGCGTCGTTTCTGACCATCGCAGGTTCCCCGTGCGGCCTGTCGCTGCAGGGCGACGAGGGTGGCCGCGTTGCTGCGAGCGTCAACAAAGCCAAGAAACGGCCAATCGCCAAACGCTTATTTTAACCTGGGGGGGTTGGGGGGTTGGGGGGTGGGTGGGGTGGACGTGGCCCGGCAACACGCCGCCATTCGTTTTCCATCCCGTGCAATTATTTGTGACGCCGCACATCAACCGTGACAGAGTGTGACAGCGTGAGACGTCCGGGACCGACACCGAGGAGACGTGACGACAAAATGAACCTTTAGATGGGGGGGGGGGCATAATGCAGCCAGCAGGGTGGAGGGTGGAGGGTGGAGGAACTGGGAGGAGGTGAAGTGGACATAAAAGGGTGTGGGGGGGGCAGCAGTCCGTATGGACGTGTTCTCGCGGTGCGGAGGAAATTATGATGCATTGAAAAAACAGCGGGACCCCGAGGTCGTAGGCTGGGAGGGGAGGGGGGAGGGAGGGTGGAGAGGGTGGAGAGGGTGGGGGTGTGAGATGACATCCCTGAAGCTGAACAGGAAGAGATGGAGCCGCTTCAGGACGTGAACATGTGGGTCCGGCCGTCGCTCTCCACAAACTCCCGTCTGTCTGTCTCCGGAGTTAAACTCGGCGTGAGGAGCCGTCGCCTGTAGCGAGTCGTATTAATCAGGCAGCCCCCCACACACACACACACACACACACACACACACACACACACACATCAAACCGCCCCCCCCCCGACTCCGGTCGAATACTAATGAAGAGGCTAATTGTCATTAGCGCCCTGATGCGGCGCTGGTGGACACGGAGCGGTCGAAGGCTTCGTCGCCTGCGAGTGAAAAAAAAAATGAAAAGCAAACTTGACATTTTGAAGGAGGCTGATGGGGGGGGGGGGGATGATGGGGGGGGGTGAATACAAGCCCCCCCCACCAGCGGATCCATTTGCTCCTGTGAGTCTGAGGTCACACAAATTTAGAACCTCCTGTTTAGACAAAAGGACAAAGTTGTGCGCGTTTTTTATCCTGCAGTGATTTGTGGATTTCACTCTGTGTGTGTGTGTGTGTGTGTGTGTGTGTGTGTGTGTGTGCCCCCCCCCCGTATAAATCAGCCCATAAAGCAGCGACGCGACACCCCATGTAAGATTTAGTGACGGGGGCCCAGACAGAGATCCTCCACTCGCACTGTTACAGAGCGCTCGGTTGATGCACTGCAGAGAGGGATGGGTGGGGGTGTGGTGGGTGGGTGTGTGGGGGGGTTGGAGGAGGAGGAGGAGGAGGAGGAGGTGGGGGGGGGGCATGAATTATTCAGCAGCTCCGCCACAGTGAGCCCTGGATTCCCATCCTGCACCCCATGAGCCTCCATCCCAGAGGACCCGCAGCGGGCTTGTAGTACAGCTCAACCAGGCGCTGGTGTAGCACTCACGGGTGGAGGTGGGGGTGGGGGTGAGCGGGTGGAGGGGGTGGGGGGGCACACGGGCCTATCAGGACTGATGGAGAAGCTGGAAACACTGAAGCGAGGAGTGTCATTAAAGCTGCAGGTTCAACCACTGTATAATTAACATGCAGCAGGCTGAGGGGGGCAGGGGGGGGGGGGGCGCTTCCGCCCGTCCCAGTCGGACCGCTCCGGCGTGGGGTGGTGGGGGCGGCGCCCCTCAGGTTTACACCCATTTCGTCGACCCGCTTCAGAGTGGCGCCGCTCGCCGGCTCCACCTAACGAGGACAGATGCTCTTATCCAGTTAAATCGGAGACGCGATCAGGCGTCACGATTCGCCGTAATCCCCCCCCCGTTCGCCACAGTACATCCTGTCCTGCTCGGTGGCGGCGGCGGCAGCGGCGGGGGCGTTTGTATAAATAGCCTCTCTGCATGAGTCAGGATGCACTTTTGAGAGCGAGAGACGCCGCGACCTCGGATCGGGATCGCTTTTTTCTGTCATTGTGTGTGTGTGTGTGTGTGTGTGTGTGTGTGTGTGTGGGTGTGTGTGTGTGTGTGTGTGTGTGTGTGCGATCAGGGCGCCGCCACCGAACAGAGCTCAACGCTCCCGCCGCCGGAGCTGCCGCGGCGTCAGTCGAGCTTCTTTTCGCAGGTGGTCGGACCGTCGATCAAATGCGAGAGTCGAGTTTTTGATCGCTGAGCTCTTAATCAATAAAAACCCGAGGGTGTCCATTGATGAATTTTACCACTCGAAGCTAAAAGACTTTGCTGATCGATATTGATCGATTGTAACGAGTCATTTTTCAAGTTGAAAAAGTGAAAATGACGATAAAAAGGAAAAATAAATAAATCAACCGAGCGTAGATTCGTGCTCCCCAGAGGACGACTCCTCTCCTCTCAGTGTGTGTGTGTGTGTGTGTGTGTGTGTGTGTGGCCGACCTCGTCCCCATGACGACCACGAACGTCCCGGCACGGACGGGCGGTCCGCACCGAGGATGAACCGCCGACAAACACTTTTTAGCGGAATCACGTTTTGTGTGTGTGTGTGTGTGTGTGTGTGTGTGTGTCCAAATCAAAAACTCGTCGCCTCGTCCCGGCCGGCGCCTCCACCCATTACCCCCCCCCCAGACATCGAACCCTTCACAGTAGCGGCACCTGAGGCTAAAACAAACAACAACAACAACAAAAAAGGCTGACAGACACACAATGACTGGATGAGGCTGACACTGAGCAGATGCACTGAGCGGAGGGAGAGTGTGTGTGTGTGTGTGTGTGTGCGTGCACGTGCCCCCCCCTTTACTCCATAGGTGAGTTCATGCAAATGAGCGCGTGTCCTTAAAATCCCGCACATTTTTTTTTGTGTGTGTGTGTTCACAGCAGACAATTAAATGCACCCCACACACACACACACACACACACGTTTGAAGATGTATGTGCGCGCGCATTGGACGGCGCGAGGAGCGGTCACGTGACGACAGCGGCAGCATGTTGGGTGTAAGAGAAAAGGGGGGAGGAGAAAAAAAAAAAAAGAAGGAGGCTCGCGCATCAGATATCGCGGCGGATCCACGCGCCGCGGACCCGGCTGCTGGACGTCCGGCTCACCCTCTCTGCAGCCCCCACCACCTCCACCTCCACCTCCACCCACACCACCCAGCGTGACGGCAGCTCCACCTCAGCGCCGTCAGTTTCTGCAGAATTTAAAAGAGGACGCGCCTCTGCAGCTGATCCACAGCGGTAAGAGAACCGAACTTTTTTTTTATATATATATATATACGTATCTGTCTCCGCTGTTATTGTTCCGAACCGAACCGAACTGCACGCGCTTGCTCGCTTGCTCGCTCGTTTTCCTTGCGGTGTTTCCGAATTGCGCGTGCACCTGACGGAGAAAGCCGGTCAGCGCGTGCGTCCGTGCGTGACGTTAGGGTGGGGGGGTGGGGGCAAGCTCCCCCTAATTAAACATCCCGTGTGTAATTACCCCCCCAAAAAAAAAAAAACAATCAGGAAATACCCGGATGTAAGGAAAGCAGCCGGTGGAGGGTTTGTGTGGTGTTTGATTATTCATACGGCTGTGCACAAATCTGTTAAAAGGCGGGTGGAGACCGCCCCCCCCAAATGAGGGAGGTTCACCCTGGGGGGGGTCACTTCCTGTCACCCGGGCGGGCGGACACGAAAAAACGCCGGATTACTCCATCCTCACGCCGCGGCGGTGGGAACTGAGAGGAGTTGTAAGTGTTGACAGTACCACAGTAGTAGTAGTAGTATTCAGGCGGTGCAGTACTTGGCGATGAAGTACTGAGTGTGTACATGAAGTTTCTGTACTACCTTTGATTGATCTGATCCCAGTTCAGCTTCCGAAGTGACCCGGGTCGTCGGGTTAAGATCAGAGCTCAGGAATCTCTCGGGGTCTGAACGGACTCGGCGCCGCCGCTCTGACGTTGATGGACTCTGATGTTGTTGTTCGGCTGTTTGTCTGTGTGTGTGTGTGTGTGTGTGTGTGTGTGTGTGTGTGTGTGTGTGTGTGTGTGGGCGAGGGGGGGGGGCGTGCTCCTCCATTATTCATGCCTTTTGTCTCGGAGCAAACGTTTCAACGACCCGGCAAAAGGACAACGTGGAGGCGAAGGGTTCCGCGTCCTGCAGGGACCGCGGTCGGGTTCTGACGTCGTTGGATCCGCTCCGGTCGCCACAGGCGTCGTCGGTTCGATTCCCCCACCCCCCCACCCCACCCCCCCCCCCCCGGGCCGACCCGACGCTCATGCTTCTTCATCTCGTTCCCTCGGCCGACGCCGTTTTTGTTTTTTTTGGAGGATGAAGAGATTAAAAGCAGGAAGTTTGGCGAAGCCTGCGAGGCTCAGACGAGCGGCATCTGCAGAGCTACATTTACACACAAACAGACACGCACACACACACACACACACACACACACACTTTGTTTTTCCTCTCCTCTCGCGTCCGTGCAGCTCGTGGGCGTCATCGCTGTGTGTTCGCCTGAAGAGAAACAAAACGGTGCACAACAGCGCGACAAATCTCTGTTTACCTTACAGTAATGATTCATGCGCCCACACATGCGCACACACACACACACACACACACACACACACACGCGCACACACACGCACACACCCGCCGCTCCACCGAGGGATGATCAATGCCCGCAGCAGGAAATCCATTGATCGCCACAAAAAACACAAAAAACACAAAAACACCTGTGAGCAGGCCAATCAGTTAGCAGCTACACGTTAGCGCCAAGCTAAGTGACTGCGGCTGTGGGCACGGGCGTGACCCCCCCCCCCCCCACAGCCCCCCCTCTGTTCGCTCTGTTGCAATGACAAACCTTTAGCGAAATGCTAAAGAATCGAACCCGGTTAATCCCGTAACGCTTCGCCCGTTGTCACGTAAACGTCTGATGCTGATGTAGTTTAGGACTGATTGATTGGTTGATTTTCAGTTGTGTGTGTGTGTGTGTGTGTGTGTGTGTGTGTGTGTGTGTGTGTGTGTGTGTGTGTGTGTGTGTGTGTGTGTGTGTGTGTGTGTGTGTGTGTGTGTGTGTGTGTGTGTGTGTGGGGGGTGGGGTGACTCTGCTCCCGAGACTTCTGTCGTGTTTTAACCGGCGTCAGAAAAACAGCATAAGGATGCAAACGTGGTGCGGTTCATTTCCTTGTTCCTGTTTCTCTCACATGTGTGAGACCCCCCCACACACACACACACACACACACACACACACACACACACACACACACACACACACACACACACACACACACACACACACACACAGCTCCGAGCTGTAATAAACCTGTTTGGTATTCTGCCGCGCTCCCACAGATCCCTTTTCATGTAACACTAGACGAGTCCAATCATCCCGCCTTCCAATAACAGTCGGGCCTTTTGTCTGGACGTGCGATGAATGCCCCCCCCCAACACACACACACACACACACACACACACACACACACACACGCACGCACACACACACACACACACCCCCCGTCAGCCGGGACCAGGCGTTACGCAGCGCGTTATCACACCTTAACATTTTTCTGCAGTTTCGACAAATGATGAGGCTTCATCCTGAATTTACAGGCAGCCAGGTACCCAACACACACACACACACACACACACACACACACACACACACACACACACACACACACACACACACACACACACACACACACACACACACACACACACAGGAGCACACATGCACACACACACACACACACACACACACACACACAGACACACAGTGGGGGGGTTGACACACACACACACACACACACCCTGGAGGAGCACCGATGCTCGGAGAGGAAGCTCAGCAATTCTTCTTCCGTTGTGGGGGGTTCTTCTTCTTCTTCTTCTTCTTCTTCTTCTTCTTCTTCTTCTTCTTCTCTTCCTCTTCTTCTTCTTCTTCTTCTTCCTCTTCTTCTTCCTCTTCTTCTTTTCTTCTCCTGTTCTTCATCTTCATATTCTACATCTTCATCTTCTTCTCTTCCTCTTCTACTTCTTCTGTCTGAGGCTGGAGACATCACACCAGGGTTTCTCCACATCGATCACCGTTAATCACGTGGGTTGTTAATAAAGGTCGAGATTCTCGAGGTTAAAGTTCATCTTCAGTGTGATAACAGGCAGGGCGGCGGCGTGATTATCGGCGCTCTCGTCGGCGGGAAGCGTCTCACGGCACAGAAACTTTATGTACTCGCCCAGTACTCGGCGCCTGCACCTCGACCCGGATCGATCCGGTTCCTTAAGTGAGATCCTCTGCAGACAGAGAGCGTGTGTGTGTGTGTGTGTGTGTGTGTGTGTGTGAGGGTAATGGACGACTCCGGAGCTGTTGAAAGGTCGCGAGGCGCAGGAGGGAGTTCACTGATGAGAGTCGTCCTGCGCTCCGGGGGGGCGGCGTGACTCATGAGGCACGAGGACCTCGGCTCTGTGATGACAGGCACCTCTGACTCAGCACACACACACACACACACACACACACACACACACACACACACACACACACACACACACACACACACACAGGTCCACAGGCAATCAGCCGTCCTTTTTCCAGGAAACATTTCCAACATTACTTTTTGTTTTTTAAGAGAAGAAGAAGCTGCAATCAGCGGCTCATCCGCCCGACCCGGTTCTGATTGCAACAGAACCGTCACAGAACCCCCCCCCACACACACACACACACACACACGCACACACACACACACACACACACGAGGATCTGAAGCAGGTTTGATTTTCCTGACACATTTTCATATCATATATATGTACATATGACGTCTTAGGCTTCGGTGTGTCGGTGGTCGATCATCGGCCGATCGATCGATCTGATCGGAGCGGGTTCGATATCACGGTGTTGATGATGTAACCGTTTCTGGGGGGTGGGGGGGTGGGGGGTGTGGACCTCGACGCCTCGCGGGGGAGGTGTGAGTCAGAACGTGTGACGAACGTGACCCGCTTGCCCCCGCGCTGCCGCAGTTTTTCCTCCCACTGCTTGCATCACCGCCGCACAAACGTTTACAAAGTTTAAAGTGTGTGTGTGTGTGTGTGTGTGTGTGACCACAAACAACCCAGGTGTGAAATCTGCTGCAACGAGATAAGCGGCTGCTCGCGCTGGACCACAGGAGCCGACGTTTTCACCTGGGGGGGGGGAGGCGGGGTGCGCTTCTTTCGCTCGGCGGCACAGCCGGGCTCTCCGGGTTCACCTCGTTCACCTGTTTCCATTGGTTGTTGTGTTGTTTTTCTTCCTCGTTTTTCATTTTCGGGTCGGTGATTAAAGCTCCGTCCGCTGCGGCGCCTCGACCGTAACGCGACTCATCAGCGCGCCGTGAAACGTCCCGCGGTCGCCGCTCCGTCGTGACGACTTTATTTCCTTCCCCGAGTCCTGCGCTCGTTAATTTTTTCCCGCCTGGCGGCCGCTCGTTGTTTTTCTCGTCCTGCGACGTGTTTTTTTTTTTTAATATTCCCGTCGCCGCTGCGCTCCGTCGATCCTCGGGCGACGTTTCCTGTGAAGGCTCGTTAAAAAACTTTTCCAATCACTCGCCTTTAATGGTTAGGAAGCGATTCACGTGGCACACGGATGAGGCGCTTGTTTCTGCGCCTGGAGGAGGCGTGCGAACAGGTGTGGGTGGGAACGCTCATATCTTATATATATATATATATAATATATATTTATATTTTACAGTCCAGATCCAGGTCGGTAAAAACTGGACGAATGATCTCCAAATCCATTATGTGGTTCTGATTTTTTTTTTTTTTTTTTTTTTAGACCCCAGTTCGTATCGTACCTTTTCTGTTTATGTTTATTTAATGTATATATGCACCTTCTCCTTCCTGATTGGACCAAAGATAGTCATGTGACACACGCAGTAACGTAGGTGCTAGTGTTTCCCCCTTCCAGGTGGCCGGTGCCCGATTTAGCGGTAAAACTAAAATATTTGGATTAAAATTATTTTTTTTTCTTTGCCGTTTAATTAATCCAGTTTTTTTTCACGCACGCTGCCGCCCGACTGTCGTTTGACTAAACCTCTGCAGGCTGGCTTCTCCTCCTCTTCCTCCTCCTCCTCCTCCTCCTCCTCAGCAGCGAGGAACACAAGATTTCTGACCCTGGGGTGAGCGTGAGCGGCGGCGACGGGTCGAGCTGGTGGCGTGCGGTGATAGATGAGCCTGTCGGGGAGGGCGACGGTCACCTTCATCATCTGTGGGTTTTTTTTTTTTTCAGCGCGGGGGGTCGGGGGTGGGGGTGGTAGATAACGTCGTGACGGGTGATAAGGACGCCGCGGTGGGATTATCACCCGATCGCGCAGTCGCCTTGAGGCGCTTCATTCGGACTGACGGGAGAAAACCCGGAGGAAACATGTAAAAATAGATGGATGGGGGGAAAAAAAAGAAAAGAGGACAAAGAGACGGAGAAATTAGTCAAATCGTCTAAAAGCTTTTCTTCCTAATGCGGTGTCTCGCCCCCCCCCCCCAGGAAGACGGCCGTGCTCGCTGTGCGCGGCTTAATGTGGCGGTTGACCTAACCGGTCTGCAAGCGAGTGGCGAAAAACCAGCCGCCGGTTTTCACTCGTGAAAACGATCGAAGTTAAATGAGTTTGAGGAGGGCGGGGACTACGAGCTTCATTACTGCTGAGGTGAGGAGGTGCGTTTATTTTGAGGGTAAAAAAAAAACGATGAGGGTGCAAAGAAAGAAATTAAAATATTTATTACCTAAAAAAATAAATGAATAAATAAAAAAGCTGTGGGCCGAGGATGGAGCCTTGGGGTGCTCCGTTTGACACAACCTCGCAGCAGCTGTCATCCATCACTGCAAAGCACAGGGCAGGCGATCCCTGGTTCTGGTCTGAAAGGTGGGGACGTCCCTGGAGTTCTGCACCGTGAATGTGACTTCATCACGGGGGGGGGGGTCGCTGGGTCGGTGGGGGCTGAGGGTGGGGGGATTGGGCAGCTCCGGTGCCGTCAGATTTGGTGAAATGCCACAGAGGGAACAAAGAGGAAATGAAAGAGCTGCTCCACCCTTTGATGCTGTGGGGCATAACTCGGGGGGGTGGGGGTGTTGGGGGTGGTGTCGGCCGGTAAACACCATAATCCCCGGAGGAAAAATCTTGAGTTATCGAGCGACAGAGAAAGAAGGTGTGAGGATTACGGAGCGTGAGAACACCTCATTGTTGTGACTTTACTGTCATAAATCATAATCCAGAGTTCGTGGTTAATCCACTGTCCTAACGTGACTGGAGACGTTGTCCTCCGGGACGGAGGACGTGCGTCTTCCCGTGTTCCTGGTCTTTAATCCAGGCTCGGTTGGAGATAATCTGCTCACACGCTCTGACATTTCCTCTGACAGCCCCTCTAATGCTGTGAGATACTCTGAATGTCATCACGTCGCCGAGTGACAGGTCATTTACATACCCCCCCACCCCACTCCCAGCCCCCCAGGTAAGAGCCCCGCCCCCAGCTGCCATAGAGCCAGCCGACGTCTTTCTCACGGCGGTCGCAGGTATGATGGGGGGGGCAGCTTCCTCTCGCGGTTGTTCGCGGCGGCGGCGCTGTAAATCGCCGTCCTGCGGCCGCTTCTCTCCTCGTATTTCTTCTTCCTCGTCTCCAGCGCGCCGTAAACGGGGACGGACGGAGACGGATGGAGGCGGCCGGGGCGCCCGTCGCGCCTAATCACGCCACATATATCCTCCTCTTCCTCTCTCTCTCTCTCCCGAAGGCGCCTTTTTTCTTCTTCTTCTTCTTCTTCTTCTTATTTTCTGCTTTAAAATCAGCGTGGTCCACGGGCGACGGCGCTCTGGAACGCCGCCCAAGAGGACAAGAGTCGGGGGGGGGTTCTTACACGGAACCGCGACCGCGGCGAGCGCGCTCGATGACTCACCCTCCACGGGCAGCGACGAACGCAGCGTGACGGCGGCCGCCGCTTTAAAGTCGTGTTGAGCTCCCGACGATGCTGCCGCCGGCGGCGACGCGGCGCCTCGACGGGCGACAGTTCATACTGAAAACAGACTTTCACTCTCCGTTTCCAAGTAGGTCAAGAAACATTTCAGTTCGATGGGATAAAAAACGACTCCGGTTTTATTTGGCGCGCTCGTTCGGTCGGGTTAGTTTTATTTTTCTTTTCAAAGTACCGGCTTCCTTCAGCGGTGATTCATCTTCTTCCTCTTTGTCCTTTTTATAAAAGTTATAATTTTAGATTTTTCAGAGACGGTTATTTGAAGACAATTTCCTCTAAAAATGATCAACATGAGATGAATCAATAATGAAAATAAGAGTTAGCTGAATACAAATGAAGAAATAAAAATGGTCGTCGCTTCCTGTTCTGTTGGCGTTAAACCCGTCTTCTCCTGAACGACCACCAGGGGGCGACTCCACTGGTCTGTTCTGTACATTATGTTCCAGTCAGAGGAGGAACGACCAGGAAATGGAGGGAGGTTTGGGGGGCGTGGCCACGCTGTGATTGACGTTTCTATCGTTTGTCGTTCTCTGCAGTCAGATCCGCCCCTGTCGTCCAAATATGGTCACGTGTGGTTTCATTAAAAAACCAAGATGGCTGCGGTCGAATCGCCGAACTCCAACAGGACGCGCCTTCCTTCTGTAGATGCTAACAAGCTAACAGCATTCGAGGGTTGATTTTGTGCGTTGGCTCGATCGTCGTGACACGTGTGACGCCACGTTGCCGACTCAGTGGGTGTCCTTGTTTCGCCTTCACATCTCACCCTTTTTTTTTTTTTTTTAGCTCCACCTGTTGTCAGGTGCATGAAAACAAACAAACAGGTGCTGGAAATCGACCGTGAGCGTCGGTTTGAAGTCTCCCACGCTCGGGTCGGCGGCGCCACAGGCGTTACATGTGCCTGATGATGAAGGTGAGGAGGAGGAAGATGAGGAGGAGGAGGAGAGGAGGAGGAGGAGGAGGAGGAGGAGGAGGAGGAGGAGGATGCGACGATGAACCTTTGCTTTTTTTATCATCTTAAATTTATTTCTATTTTTTGTAAAGGAGTGCTGACGAGACGCCATCACCCGCCGATGCAGTAAAAACCGAGTACTGCATGTTTCTGCAAGTTTCTGTACTGCAAATACCTGCGGCGTTTTGTCTGTGTTTGCCTGCCGTCAGCAGGTGTGTGTGTGTGTGTGCATGTGCGTGTGTGTGTGTGTGTGTGTGTGTGTGTGTGTGTGTGTCTACCTGCACGACGTCGGCGTTAGCGGTCGCGTCGCCATTGAACGTTTGGTTTCGTGCATCATCCCCGTCGCAGTATTTCCACACACACACACACACACACACACACACACACACACACACACACACACACACACAGATGTGTAGGTGGGCACCGCCCTGCTCCGTCCTGGGGAGGGATGGCAGTTATCTGTTTCACAGTACGCAGAGGAAGCAGTAATGTAACCGTCATGCAGTACTTTGTACTGCAGTATTTTCAGGGGCCTGAGTACATGTTTTTATTTGGGGGGGTCACCGCTTTAGGGTTGAACTGGTGTATTGACGGTATTGATCGATCGGAGGCTTCAGTTTCCTTCTTGTTGTCGTGAAGTCGTTTCCTCCTCAAGTGGCTGAGATCAGAATGGTGTGTGTGTATGTGTGTGTGTGTGTGTGTGTGTGTGTGTGTGTGTGTGTGTGTGTGTGTGTGTGTGTGTGTGTGTGTGTGTCTGTGTGTGTGTGTGTGTGTGTGTGTGTCTGTGTGTGTGTGTGCGGGGGGTGTCAGGGGGTAAGAGGCGATTATCGGTCGATCGATTGTCTGATGACCAGTGTTCACTCACGGCCTGAATGAGAG
>JAFBJZ010000421.1:167500-170000 GCA_016785225.1 Psettodes erumei | reverse complement strand
AGTGAACCGTGGAGAGGAGCCGCTGCCCGCAGGTAAGCGTGGACGGCGAGGACGATCGGAGCCGCCGAGGAAGAGCACGGCGGTCGCCCCCACCCTCCGACCCCCACCCACCCAAAAAAAAAAACCCCACCCCCCCTCCTCCTCCCTCCTCCTCCGCCGACTCCGTCAAACGACTCCCGCTCTCGCCGTGCATTAGCTGCTGCAGCTGATTAGATCAGTCGCTCTCCGGCGAGCGCCGAGCTGAGGGGTGTGTGTGTGTGTCTTTGTGCGTCTTTGTGCGTCTGTGTGTGTGTGTGTGTGTGTGTGTGTGTGTGTGTGTGTGTGTGTGTGTGTGTGTGTGTGTGTGTGTGTGTGTGTGCGTGCGCTTGGCGCCGCGGGGGAGAGAAGACGCGGCCGAGCCAGACGTTAAGAGGAGTGAAGGAAAAAACCAAAACGTTTCGCTTTCGGCGACGCGCTGCTGTGAAGTTTGCCAAGTTCCCACGTCCCGTCTGATTGGAGCAGCTGCAGGAAGTGACCGGTGATGATGATGATGATGATGAAGATGAAGGGCGCGGACCGGGCCCGTGTCGCCGGCGCCCGAAATCTCATCCGACAGACTCACAGTTTGAGGGGGTGTTTGGTTTTTTTTGTCTCGGGTTCTGGACGTGAGTCACGCGAGACGGCGTTGACGGCGGCGGCGGCCGTTACCATGACGACGCGAACCCGCAGCAGGTGAATCGGCTCTCAAACCCATTCACCCTGAACGCAGCCCGCCGGCTGCGGCAGAACCGGACGGAACAGAATGCGCGGGTCCGCCCGCCGGTTCTGGCGAGCGTGGAGTAATGCGACCCGCCCGCCCCGTGCGGGTGGGAACATCCGGGGATGAATCAGTGGCGTTTCATTTTCCTGTTATTGCATCAATCGAAAAACGATCTCTCTCTGTCTCTGCCCCCCCCCCCTGACTCACAGGAAACAAGATGGCGGGATCCTTCGCCTCTCTGATGAAGTAGAGCCCGCCGCCGCCGCCACGCTCCTCCCTCGCCATCAAAGGTAAACGCGCCGCTCCGATTGGACGGAGGTGAAACTCGAGCAAACAAAGTGACAGCCGCACCCCACTCGAGGGTGGGTGGGGTCAGCATTTCCTGTTGTGACATTTCAAAATAAAAGTCCTTGTCACGCGTGTGCTGGTAACACAATGCAGCGTGGCACGAGGATCGCGACCGCCGAGTTTTCTGAGCCGGCGCCAGGACCGAGAGCGAATTAAACGGAGTGGAGGTTTGGATGGAGAGCAGCTGCGCTCGGCGTTTCGCTCGTCACTCACTCACACACACACACACACACACACACACACACACACACACACAGAACCAGCGATCCTTTTGATTGGATGATGGGTCGGTTGCCAAAATATTGCGGTTCTGATGGATTCGGAACCAACGGTCGGACTGGTCTCCACAGCCAGACCTGATGAACGTGCCCCCCCAACACACACACACACACACACACACACACACACATACACACATACACACCTACACACACACACACACACACACACACACACACACACACACACACACACCTCCCGATGGATTTTCTCTGGCCGCCGATCGACTCTCTTTGAAGTTGAGTTTTCCAATTTACCCAATCGCCTTTGAGGAAGCGGGCGGCCCAAGTGTGTGTGTGTGTGTGTGTGTGTGAGGAGGTAACGAAGAAGGAGCGTTTGGTTCGTGCATGCTGATGTCCCTCATTCACTCACGTCTCCTGCGCTCTTTCAGCCAATCAGTGAGTCAGCTGATCGGTCCGTCTCGCTGACTTTTATGGGCTTGCGCACACACACACACGCACAGAGAGACACACACACACACACACACACACACACACACACACACACACACACACACACACACACACACACACCACCCCTGCAGACATTATTACAACCAAAGAGATTACCAAAAGCAATAAAATAAACAGCTGACCCCAGAGCAGCCGTTGCAGCAGCAGGTTGACGTGACGCTGCACCTGATGAGCAGGCTCCGCCCCCCCAGGTGTTTTTCCACCATGCCCCCCATGCGCTGCAGAACAGGGGGGGGGGGCATGAAGGAGATAAACTTTAGAAAGACAGGATGAAGGAAAAGAGGAAGTGGGGTTGTGATGTAATGAAAAGGTTTCGAAAGAGAAGAGCACCCGGGGGTGGGGGGGTGTGTGTGTGGGGGGGGGGAGGAGGCTCCTCCCTCTTTCACCCTCCTGGGAGGGGAGGGGGGGTGAAAAGAGGAAGGAGGGGCAGACGACGTCCTCACACAACGCACATGGACTCCGAGCAACGGGCGTCAAGTTCGTCGTCGCTCGAGCGCCGGTGACCTCCGGTTGGTCCATCTGCCCCCCCCCTCCCTCCCTCCACCCCCCAGCGCCCCCCCTCCCTCTCTGAGGAGCCATCATGACAGAGCTCAGGATAGCGAAGAACTTCTTGCAGGGGGGGCTGCCCGGTGGCCCCCCCAGCAAGCCTTTCCCCAAGAGA
>JAFBJZ010000421.1:127500-160000 GCA_016785225.1 Psettodes erumei | reverse complement strand
TGACATCATCATCATCTCCCCCAGTCGCTGATGATTCCCGGGAAAAGCCCGACCAGGAAGAAGTCCGGCCCCTTCAGTTCCCGCCGCAGCAGCGCCATCGGCATCGAGAACATCCAGGAAGTCCAGGAGAGGAGGTGAGAGCGCGCGGCGCCGCGTCCATCGGTCGCCGCTGTCCGAAGGGAAATAAACTCACCCGGCTTTTCTTTTCCGTCCCGAAGCCGGGAGGTGTCTCCCAGCACCCAGAGGACGCCCGACCACCTGTCGCAGGAAAACAAGTCCGACAACTCGTCCAATCACAGCTCCCCGGAGTTTCCCGCCCCCAGGAACAGGTGAGTGTTGTTGTTGTTGTTGTGAAGTCCTTGCCACCCTTTTTAATTTTGTCACTGCTGGCGCTGGCGAACGCAGCCCGTTGGCGCTCAGGTGTCAGACGGGAGTGGGAGTGTGTGTCTGTGTGTGTCTGTGTGTGTGTGTGTGTGTGTGTGTGTGTGTGTGTGTGTGTGTGCTCTCAGAGTGACCCAGGTGTGCAGTCTGGCCATGTGTTACAGGGCGCCGTCCATCCCAGAGGCGCACGACCTGTCGCGCTCCTCGTCCAACGCCAGCAGCTTCGCCAGCGTCGTGGAGGAGGAGCAGGGGCCCGGGAGGAGGAGGAGGAGGAGGAGGAGGAGGAGGAGGAGGAGGAGGAGGAGGAGGAGGAGTGCAACGCCGGGCCGGTGGGTGTCGAGTGTTTCACCTGCGTCCGAAAAGAAAACACAAACAACAACATCTCTCCCTCTCTGCAGGAGAGCAAGTCCCGCGTCACGCCGCTGAGAAAAGACTCGTCGGCGTATGAGGACGGCGCGGGGCGGGGGGGGCGTCCAGGTGAGTCTGGTGAGAGAAGGTGACTCCCCCCCACCCACCCCACCTCCCCCTGCCTCCCACACCCCCCCACCCTTTGTTACCGGGCTCTGGAGAGGGTGGAGCAGCTCTCTGTCTGAATTAATTATGAAGTCAGTGATGAGCTTCACCTCAGCTGCACCAGCAACACCCCCCCCCCCCCAAAGACCCCCCCTCCTCCCAGAACCCCCCCCGCCTGCAGCATCACAAACTTCTCTGCACCAACTTCTTTTATTCTCTCTCTAATAATTCCCTCTGAACCTTTCACTCTTTTTTTTTTTTTTTTTTGACCAGCCGGCAGCGTTATCCGCTCGAGTTTATTAACCGTGACAGACGCACATCTGCCCCCCCCCCCCCCACCCCACCCCCCCTCTGCCCCCCACCACACCACTCCCGTGTCCAGTGTCCAGCAGCACCCGGACGCCGGCGCCAAGACCACGACGACGACAACGTCGGAGCCGAGAGGGACGGACCCAGGCGGCAAGTTCCCGTCGGTGAGACGAGCGCTGCCTCCGACTGATGGATCAGTCTGGGGGGGGGTTGTGTTGTTGTGTTGTTGTTGTTGTTGTTGTTGTTGTTGTTGTTCATCTCTTTCTTGTGTCCGTGCAGAGCTGCTGACGCGCGTCCCTCGCCTCAGGTGACGTTTCTCCGGCTCCCGTTTCCTCTCCTCTGTCGCAGCGTTGCCACGGTGATCCGGGGGGCAGGAATCCCCACACACACACACGATGAGACCCCCCCCCACTCAGCTTTGATCTCATTCCAGCTCCACGTGCTCGCTGATGGCCCGGCAGAACCCTCCCGGTCCGGATCGCTCCCGATCCCCCGACCCTCACGGCGAACTGTCCCGTCACGTCTTCGCTCGAACGCCGTCGCCTCTTTTTGGGGGGGTTTAATCCTGCGACTGACGTGGCGGCGGGAGAAGTCACGCCGGACAGGAAGTGTGTGTGTTTCTGTTTTGTTTTTTTTACGTCACATCCTGCTGTGATCCTGAACGTTTGTGTTTTATCTCCTTCTTCTTCTGCGGCAGGAAGCGCGTCCGCCATTTTGTCGTGTTTCCGCGGTGAATCTGTTTCAGAGTGTTTGAACGTAAGCGTAGATCGCCGCCGCCGCCGCACGTCTCCGTCACACGCCGCCTGTTGATTCGCCGTCTTGCGTTCGGTGTGTGTGTGTGTGTGTGTGCGTCCCGTGTAAATCCGCTCGCCACGCGTGACTCGTAACGCAACTTTTAACGCGCCGGAAACGAAACCCACACTGTGACTTGAAGTTGCCTTCTGCGAGTCGTCGCGTCGGAGACTCGAATGTAGAAACTCGCCGAGTCGTTTTTATTCCTACGTGACGGTTTTATCGCCCGCGGTGAGTCGGTGACAACATTTGGGAGACGAGAAAACAGACTCGGTGCACGGAAACGTTTAATTTAGATCAGAGAAACAATCTGATTCCCTAAAAAAAAAAAATAAAATAAAATAAATCTCTTTCCTCGAGCGGGTGACGTGCGCCCTCCGGTGGCCGGGCCGCGGCGTCGCACCTCGTCCCGTCTCGTCCCATCTGCTTGCTCGTTTTAAAAAGACTTGTAAATATCGCTTTGCATCCTTTTTATTTGTAAATGAAGCAGAGAGGAAAAAAAAAAACAAACGTTTAATAAAGACGATGCAGAGAGGAGAATTTTTCTGCTGCAGAAATGTTGACGCCAAAATAAAAGTGCAACACTATTGATGAGAAAATCAAGAACTTTGTGATTTTTAAGACAGAGAAACTGTAAAACTTCTCACCCAATGAAACTCAGTACCTGCCAGGTTTAAAGTTGTAATCCCCAACATTGTCATGAAATCTATTTATTGTGTATTAACATTGCGTAGATTTGTGTTAAGATTCACCTTGAAAAAAACGCTTGTTCTACCAAAAGCGGTTGTGTTGATTTTCTGAGCGCTTGTTTTGTTTTTTTTTCCAGTTGCAGCGGTTACACAGCGTGTAATCAGATTACAGTCACAGTTAACATCTAAATTTTCTTCAATTAAAACAAACATTTTTTTATGCGCGTCAACCAGATCAACCAGGAACGAATCCGTTCACATCTCCAGGTTCCACCACTTGAAGTCGAACGGTTCCCTGCGGACGTTGGAGCCGCAGTGCACCTCCCCGAGCCGCTTGTGGTAGGTGGCGAAGTCGTCGATGAAGGTGCAGCGGAGGCCCAGGCCCTCCAGCAGGGAGCGCACCTCCGTCTCCAGGGCGCAGCGCCCGTCCACCTTGGGCCCGAAGGGCTTGGGGATGCCGAGGTTCTTCCCCAAAACGATCATGTTCACCTGCAGGGGGATGAGAGGCGGGAACGGATGACGAGCGCCTTCGCTCCAGCTGAGAAAAAAACAAACAAACGGGATGACCGCGGCCGAATACGCACCATGTCGGGGTAGTAGGCCAGCGCCCTGTAGCTGCCGTCGTCCTCCTCCACCAGCTTGAAGAGAACAGGCAGGTCGATGATGTCCTCGTCGTCCAGGCCCAGCTCTCTCTTCAGCACGTCCCTGTTCCAGTCGATGCAGCTCTGGAGACGGGGAAGCAAGGGGGAAAAAAACAAAGGAAAAGTCACCGTGCATTCCTCAAACAATGCCAAAACCTGCCAACGTTCAGGGATCGGGATAATGGTCCGGGCCCGTTTTTTCATGATTCAGGCTTTAGGCCCCTTTTGTTCCAAAGCTCTCGGCCCCGCCGGCGCCTCTGGGACGAGCCCAAACGCTGACTCCGTGCCCGGGAATGCATCGCCTGGCTGAACGGGAGCAAATCCCCGGATTTGAAGCATTCCCAAAGAGCCGGCAGATGTGGATCGAGATGTTTCCTTCACTCACCTGCACGTAGTTATTTTGAGCTCGGAAGCCCTTGTCCTGGAGCAGATGATCCACCGTCCTCGGCACCTCTTCAGTCAGATCTTTTTTTTTTTTTTTTTTTTGGAAGAGGAGGGAGATATCGGAGGGTGAGTGCGAGGAACGACTCGGCGTTTTTTTTGCAAACGGGCGGGCAGGCAGGCGGGCCTACCCTCGAACAGCTTGGCTTGTCCGTGACCGTCACTCTGGAGGCTTCTGAACAGCTTGTAGGCGGCGTCCGGGCTGGCCAGCAGCAGGCGGAAGCGCTGTGGGCGGGAAAAACGACAAGAAGCAAAAAGATAAACGCCGGGCTGCCGTCTCTTGACCGTCGGCAGAGCTTTTACCTTTCTGTCGGGCGCGGGAACAAACGTCATGAACTCGTCGACGTGGCCGACCAGCAACCAGTCCGAAAACAGGGCGATGGGGTCCTGAACCTTCTGGGCCCACAGGAAGTCCTGAACCACCTTGGTCATGTTGCGTCCTTTCGTCGCCCTGAGAAGAAACGGAAGAGATGCGGGAACGGCGTCCGGGGAACCCGAGCCGCATTCCGGCCGACTTCATCAACTCACGTTGGGAAGGCCACCCCGATGATGATTCTGCCCAGGGGGTAGTTTTTCCCCCCACGGTGACGGGGGGGCTGACCTCCAGGTTGCCGAAGGAGTCCAGGCTGCTCACGTCCTTCTTCTCGGCCACCTTCGTCACATAGCCGAAGTCCGGGCCCTGAGGAACGAGGAGGAGATCGAGATGAAGCACGAAGCGCCGTAACCAGTCCTCAAGGATTTTCCCCTTTTGAAACGCCTGAGTCACCAGCAGCTTCTTGTATGGGAATTCCAAGAGTTTCCCGTCTCGGGGGGAGTCCAGGACCACGGGAAAGCGGTGATGAGGCGCGTCGATGTAACCGAACTCCAGCTCATCCTGAAAAAGCAGATCCACAGACGTTTAAAACAAACGACCTCCAGACTCGCTCAGGCTGAAGGGAGAAGATCCAGCTTCCTCACCTGCATCCAGCGATCTTCTCTGTTCATGGACTTCTCGCAGATCCTCAGCTTGTGCCCGCCGTGGTCGACCAGGTTCCTCAACTCCGTCAGGAACTGTTTGTTATCGGACGTGCTGAGGAGGTACGAGAAGTTTCGTGAGACCGAAGGACTTCGTGGATTCGCCATTCATCATGTCCCGCTCTCACCTGCAGACGAAAACCTCCACCGGCGGTAAGGTGTTGGGGGTCATGATCCAGGGCGCCACTCGGAACACCACTTTGTCCGTGAAGATGGGCGTCTCGGGAATGTTCTACGGAAAAAACAAGAGATGCACTTATATCTGCTGCAGGAAGCAGAACCGTGAAACTGGCGGCGGGTTCTCACATCGCAGATGGGCTCCAGCAGACTCAGGTGGATGCTGACGAGGCCGTCGAAGTCCTTGTCGGGAAACCTGAGGCCCTCCACGTAGAACGTCACCTCCGCGTCGCCGCCCAGGTACGGCACTTCCTGCGACAGGATCTCGTTGCTCAGCACCAGCGGGAAGCTCCTCATGACGCTGATTGTTGTCTCCGCTGACGGTAAGGACGCCACAAACCGGGTTCAACGAAGACAGCGGACGAAGATCACGTTTTTTTGTGGATTCCCGTCTTTACTCACACAGGACGTTGTTCAAGCCCTCGGGGGACGAGAACCTGAAGACCCGGACGCTCTCGGCGTCGCTCTGACAGATGTGCATGGTCAACTTGTAGCCGTCCGGGAGCTTGGCGGGGCCTCTGGTCCTCAGCACCATGGTCGACATGTCCTTCAGATCTGCGGGTCGGGAAAACGGGCGGCGTGACCGAGACGTCCTCACAACGCGAGCGTCGGGTGCGATGCCGTCTCACCTGACACTTTGGAGATGTACTTCTGCTCGACGCCCACTTTCTTGAAGAACATGTTCTCGGAGTCGCAGTTGACCAGCAGGATGGCACCGTGCCCGTCTGGACCCCACGTCCAGGTGCCCTGACGAGTTTTCCAACAAACCAGAGACTGAAAATGAGCAGCTTTTTATGTCTCACCCCTGATAAGTTCAACAACCGCGGCCTGTTCGGGCTTGTGCGGAAATAATCTCGCGGGCAATCGGCAACACGAGTTTCTTTCAGGAGTAGGATCCGGTGCGGTTTGCTGCAGGGGACAGAGGACATCAGACTCGGCGGCGAAGTCTCAAACCTTGTTGGGGTTGTTTTTCTCCACGATGCCGTCTCTGTCGGCGTCCACGTCGAGAGAAATGTCTGCAGGACACGCAACAACATTTGCTCACGGCGGACCATATTCCCACACGGGTACGTGCTGCACGCCGTTCGCTTATTAAAACGAAACTCTTTGAACTCACCGACGGCCGTCAGGTGCAGAATGGCCGTCCCCAGGACCTCCGTCTTCTCCCCGTAGTAGCGGACGGACAGCTTGGACGAGAAAAAAGACAAGAAACGACCAAATTTTGAACCCGGTGCAGGAACTCGAACGGAGGTTTGGGGATTACGAGCGAAACGCTGCAAAGCGCCTCGGCGGTTCAGCGGTTCCGGCGGCGCCGAACTCGGCCCCCGGGCGTTTTTGATCTACCTTGCTGTCGTTCTCGTGTTCGCTGGCCCGGCTCACGCTGAAGACGAGCGACGAGTTCCCGCCGAGGGGGGTCAGGGAGAGGAGGGACGCGCCCGAGGGCGCGGGCGGGCTGACGCTGCACCGGACGCCGGGGGTGCACTTCACGGAGAAGAAGCTGGATCCGGGGGGGGCGCTCCTGAGGATGAGGGAGGCCGTTATTTATTAAAGGGAAGCAGAGTAAAGAAGAAACCAGTCTGACGGGTGACACATCAGCATCGGTTAGTAAAGTTTCCTTCCTGGGTGGAGGGGGGGTTAAAGGAGCAGTCCGCTCTTCATACAAATTTCGGTTCCTGGTCAACAACCTTGTTGATTTACACAAATATGTGCATTTTTCTGGATGTTCTTCAGGGCCCGGTGGGTTCTGGGCCCTGGTCCAGTCTCCCGCCCCCGTTTGTTGTGCGGGCACGGCATGTTTGGCACGACTCACGGCCTGCATTTCTTTCGGTGAGACAAAAGTCGTCCCTTGTTGCCGGCGACAACAGAGGACTGTTGGTTCTGTAAACAGGGCGTGAGGCCCGTCAGCGGACAAAACCCGGTTTATTGGAGACAACGGGAGGTTCTTGTCTCATGAAGGCTTTCATATTATACACAGTCTTACTCACTGTACTTACAAAATACCACACACAGCTTGATGTAACGCAGTATTATGCAGTAGTACAACAACATAACGCTCACATGTAGTATTTTTAGATACTGCAGGTGTGTTTCATGAATACTGAGATTTTTAAAATAAAGTAAATATATTCAATTTAATCAGACACTGACGTGACGTTAAAGAAAATAAATAAAATATAGAATATAATAGTGTAGAAGCGACTGGCGGCAGATCAAACGGGGCTCACCTGTCCAGGTTCACGTTGTGCTCCGAACCGACCACGCACAGGACTCTCGCGGTCCGGTCGTAGTCGACCCGGAGGGTCCGGGGGTGACTCATGGTGCTCGCACTCGGTTTACGCGCGCGACCAATCAATCCCGTTAACCGTCGAGACCCGGACCCGGACCCGGACTGTCCCGAGCCGATCGCAGCGAGTTGTGACGTTGGCCGGCTGCGGAAGGTGCGAGCCGTCTCGGTCGCCGATTGGCCGGTGAAGACCCAAACCCCACCCCCCACCCCCGCCACCACCCGTGTCATCACCCGTTAATCCCTTCTGTCTGTCTGTCTGTCTGTCTGTGTGTGTGTGTGTGTGTGTGTGTGTGTGTGTGTGTGTGTGTGTGTGTGTGTGTGTGTGTGTGTGTGTTGTGTTTCTTTGTGTTGGAGACAAGGCGCGTTCTCTTTGTTTTGTTGCACAAACATTTGTTTATTATCACGAGGACGCGATGAGCGCGCGCGCGCACGCGCAGAAACGCGGGTTTTACCCCCCCCGCGCCACCACCACCAGCAACGGAATAAATAAAAGTAAAAGTGAGAACAGACACGAGCTGCGACACCTCTGATCCTCTTCTTCTTCTTCATCATCATCTTCATCATTAATAACACGTTCGGCGGCGCGTTTCCTCTCACCTGCTCAGGTCGGCCTTCAGGGGGGCGCCCACCACCTGGACCACGCCCCGCGGGCCCTCCGTGTCCAGGCGGCAGGTTCGGCAGAACTCCTCGGTCCCGTCCCCCCACCTCTTCTTGTTTAAGAAGGAGGGCACGGTGCTTTCTGAAACCTGTTGAAACATGGTCGCTGTTCGCCGCACACTGCTGCCGGATGTTCAGGTGCTGTCTTCTTTTATACCTGTTGTAACCTGAGAGAGGGGGGGGGGGCAACCTTATCTGCCCCTCTGGAACGCAGCCAGCTAATTTTTTACAGGAGTTAACAATCCCATGGGGTGATGGTGCAGGGGAAGGGTGCGGCCGTCACGCACCGGGTGGTGGAGGCCAAATCTACCCTGGGAGAAGATGCGGAAAAGAATTCACACACTTGCAGCGACTTGACATTTTAATTTGGAGGGTTGTTTTTTTTGTTGTTTACGGTTCACCACATTGTCTGCACTGCTCACACTAACATGAATGGAATCCATAATAATTAAAAAAAACACACACAATATTCAGAAGAAGTAGTGAGGGGCCCAGAGACAATATTTAGCCCCGGGGAACATTCCCAGATTAATCCGGCCATTCGCTTGTGTTTAAAAGTCCGATGAGGCATAAAGTGGAAATTACCACCGATTACCACAAGGACGGGAAAGACCATTTCATACTGGAGCACTTCTGAAAAACTTTTTTTTTTGCTGCGCAGTACCACAAAAACACATCGGGGCTGACATCCAATCAAATCGGCGCACACGTTTGACAGGCTTCAACGCCGGCCAATGGAAGAGCTGTAAACATGCTGGAGAGGGGCGGGGCTTAGGGATATCCCATGTCATCAACTCCAGGCGCTTTGTTGTTCTTACGGGATAGAAAGACAGAGAAATTAGCCTGGAAATAGTCGCGACCGCTCCGGGTCAAGCGAAAAAATAAAATAAAATAACATTTTACTCGGTTCGGTAGAACCAAAATCCGGCTACGCGCGGAAGTAAACCGGTGTGGTCCGGCGACAAGCTGCGCATTTGCGGATCTAACTCAGCCCAGCGACGGTGGAGCTAGCGAAGCTAGCGTTAGCTTCTCGGAGAGGGGAGTCCAGTTCGGAGCGGAAGGAGTTCGGGCTGCGGGGATGCATCACGCAAGTTGGGAAGAACTACACTGTCCGGTTCCGCCTGGACTCGCGGTACTGTGAACCCGAAGTATGCGTCCGCGCGCCCGGTAATCGACAACATTTCACGCTTTTTTTTTTTTTCGTGACGGCTAACGTGCTAGCTTAGCGAGTTAGCCACGTAGCTAGTTAGCCCTCGGGTCGGGAGACGGTTCAAGATGGCGGAGGGCCGGCCCGTTCCCTCGGCCCTGCTGCTCGTGCTGTTCGGGCTCAGCGCCTGGGCCCTGGAGCCCTGTCCCGCTCCCTGCTCGTGCTCGGCGGGCCGGGGAGGGGAAGGCGTGCTGGACTGCAACAGGAAGAGGCTGTCGGCGCCCCCGCTGGACCCCCCGGACGGGACGACCCAAGTGTGAGTGCGCGCGCCGCGTTTCGGAGTGGGTCCGGTCCGGTTCGGTTCGGTTCTGGATCCGCCGGGCTGACTCACCTAATGAGAACTCACAGTGTATCAAGTGCAACCGGTTAAATGTTTATCCTTCATAATAATAATAGTAATAATAATAATAATGATGGAGTATAGCTGGGTGTTCCTAATAATCTGAATAAGAGAATGAAGCCATGTGGGACCTGGCTGCTCAGCTGACGTTTGTTTGTTTGTTTGTTTGTTTGTTTTTATTTACACACCACCGTGATGTCATCGCAGCACCATGAATCACAACGAGCTGACCGCTGTCCCGTTCTTCGGGGACGTCTCGTCCAACATCACCTCGCTGTCTCTGTAAGTGCCACGTCTCCCTAAATCAATCGATCGATCGATCGATCGTTACGACTCAGAAGTTATTCAGCCATGTTTTTTATCCCCCCTTCCCCGACGACTCAGAGTCCACAACCGGATCTCGGAGCTGTCCGTGTATCACCTGCAGCCGTACGTCTCCTTGGAGACGCTGGACCTGACGTCCAACTCCATCTCGGAGCTGAGAGTCGGGTCCTTCCCCAACATGCAGCTGAAATATCTGTGAGTGGGGAAAGTCGCGAACTCGCCGCGGTCGATGCCGATCCAGGTGCGAACAAGGAGCAGACGCCATCCTCCCCGCCTGATTCCCGTTTCTCCTCTTTTTTTTTTTTTCTTTTTAAATATCTGGCAGGAACTTGAGCAACAACAGGATCGGCGTCCTGGAGCCCGGCTGCTTCGACAACGTCTCCAGCTCGCTGCTGGTGCTGAAGCTGAACAGGAACCGCTTGGCCGCGCTGTCGTCCAAAGTCTTCAGGCTCCCGCAGCTGCAGTTCCTGTGAGTACGGCACGAGTCGAGTCGCCGCGGGCCGGAACGCTAACGCTACGAGCGTGTGTGGGGTCTTTAAAACGGGCGCGTGAATAATTCAACCTCCTGCCGCCGCAGAGAAATGAAGCGCAACAAGATCAAGATCGTGGACAGCCTGACGTTCAAGGGCATGGACTCGCTGCGGTCGCTGAAGCTGCAGAGGAACGGCGTCGCCAAGCTCATGGACGGCGCCTTCTTCGGCCTGAACAGCATCGAGGAGCTGTGAGTGCAGCGGGGGCGGGGCCGGGGGCGGGACGCCCGACGACCCGTTTTGCGTCTCGTCGTTAAACGTTGTCGTTTCCCCCAGGGAGCTGGAGCACAACAACCTGACCGAGGTCAACAAAGGCTGGCTGTACGGCCTGCGCATGCTGCGCGTCCTGCGGGTCGGCCAGAACGCCGTCGGCACCATCCGACCCGACGCCTGGGAGTTCTGCCAGAAGCTGGAGGAACTGTGAGTGGGTTTGCTTCCGATCCTCCCGCTCAGAGGAGGTTCTGCCGACCCGGTAAAAGTCCGACCTGACACCCCGGTGGTATCCGCTCCCCGCAGAGACCTGTCCTTCAACCACCTGACCAGACTGGAGGAGACCGCCTTCGTGGGACTGGGTCTCCTGGAGAGCCTGAACCTGGGGGAGAACTCCATCAGCCACCTGGGGGAGGGGGTCTTCAGCGGCCTGGCCAGCCTGCGCACCCTGTGAGTTCACGCCGCGCCCGTGTCCGGACTCGCCTCTCGAGCTCCAGTTCGGTCTTGAGCGCCGGTAATCCCGAGTAGTTCGGAGAGTCTTTGTCCTGACCCGTCCCATCAACACCGGTCCTCGGTGGATCCGCGGGGCAAATGTCCCGGCACCAAACACCCCCCGAGCCGAAGCTCGCGGCGAGGGAGGATTAACGCCCGTCTCCTTTGTTTCTGCAGAGACATCCGCAACAACGAGATCTCCTGGGCCATCGAGGACTCCGTCGGCGTCTTTGACGGGATGAAGAAGCTGAACACGCTGTGAGGACGCCACGCACATCAACACACACACACACACACACACACACACACACACACACACACACAGGAGTGTAAACGCCGGTCATGTGACCCGGATGCCGACCCAGCGTCTGTAAAAAAAAAAAAAAATAATCTGTGTTTGTTTTCCAGAATCCTGCAGCGCAACAAAATCAAATCAATCACCAAGAAAGCGTTCGAGGGCCTGGAGGAGCTGGAGCATCTGTGAGTGGACCACACACACACACACACACACACACACACACACACACACACACACACACTGACAGACACACACACACACACACACACACTGACAGACACACACACACACACACACACTGACAGACACACACACGTCGAGTGATTCAAGGCGGCGGAAGCTTTTTATTGCCACCGTGCTGCTGCTGTTGTCTCGCGCTTGTGAAACAGGATGCCATCTCCATCACATCACACACACACACACACACACACACACACACACACACACACACTGTAGGTGTGTCTAATCCAGATTTCTGTGCCCCCACCCCGCCCCGCTGCAGGGACCTCAGCAAGAACGGCATCATGTCCATTCACCCGGAGGCGTTGTCCCACATGAAGCTCAAAGTGTTGTGAGTACACATGTGTGTGTGTGTGTGTGTGTGTTGTGTACAGATTAACAGAGATTATCATCTGAAATGAATTATATAGTCTGAGCGCTGGAACTTGACTCGCGGTCGTCCGGCAGCTCGTATCCTCCTGTTATTAATTAGCTCGCTGCTTTAATAGAACTTAGCACTATTCGCCCGGGCGAGCGCTCAGACGCCGCCGCCGCTTGTTTGTTTGTTTGTTTGTTTGTTTTTTAATGTGGCGTCGACCGCAGCTTCCTGTCGTGATTTACATCCTTTATTTTAAAAACCGTCGCTCCGCTGTGAGAGTCACAACCTGCTGTGCGTCACCGCCCGTTTGTCCGGGAGGCGTTTTGTAAACAACTTTCACGTCAAGTAAATAAACAGAAACTCGGCGCGTGTGTGTGTGTGTGTGTGTGTGTGTGTGTGTGTGTGTGTGTGTGTGTCCAGCGTCCTGAACACCAGCAGCCTTTTGTGCGACTGCCACATGCAGTGGCTGGGGCCCTGGCTGAGCCGCGCTCACTTCCTGCCGTCCGTCTCCGCCGTCTGCGCCCACCCGGCGGCGCTGCTGGGCCGCAGCGTCCTGGCGGTAGCCGCGGAGGAGTTCGTCTGCGGTGAGTCCCTCTCCGTTCGTTCGTTCGTTTGTTTGTTTGTTGATTCAGGGTCAGGGAGTTTCAAACTGCCGCCGTTGTCGTCCGCGTCGCAGACGACTTCCCCAAGCCGCGGATCACGGCTCACCCGGAGACGTCGGTGGCGCTGCGCGGCAGCAACGTGACGCTGAGCTGCGTGGCGTCCAGCAGCAGCGACTCCCCCATGGCCACGGCGTGGCGCAAGGACGGCGAGCTGCTGTACGACGCCGAGGTGCAGAACTACGCCCGCTACCAGGAGGGCGAGCTCATCTACACCGCCGCGCTCCACCTGCTCAACGTCAACTTCACCGACGAGGGCCGGTACCAGTGCGTCGTCTCCAACCACTTCGGGTCCAACTACTCGAACCGGGCCAAGCTCACGGTCAACGGTGAGGCGGCGGGTTTCCTCTTCGCGCGCCGTCCCGGTACCGCTCGCGGCGGCGGCGGCGCAGGAACTCACGCCCTTCTCTTTACCCGTCCGCCAGAGCTGCCGTCCTTCCTCAAGACCCCCATGGACCTGACCATCCGGACCGGCACCATGGCGCGGCTGGAGTGCGCCGCCGAGGGCCACCCGTCGCCGCAGATCGCCTGGCAGAAGGACGGCGGCACCGACTTCCCCGCCGCGCGCGAGCGCCGCATGCACGTGATGCCGGACGACGACATCTTCTTCATCGCCAACGTGAAGACGGAGGACATGGGCGTGTACAGCTGCACGGCGCAGAACGCCGCCGGCAGCCTGTCCGCCAACGCCACGCTCACCGTCCTGGGTGAGTCGCCGCTCGCTCGCTCACTCGCGTCTGGATCGATCGCGTTTCCTCTGATCTATAATCGATCGAATCCTGCCCCCCCGCCTCCCTGCAGAAACGCCGTCCTTCATGCGGCCGCTGGAGGACAGGACCGTGGCCCGCGGCGAAACCGCCGTGCTCCAGTGCATCGCCGGCGGAAGCCCCGCCCCCCGACTCAACTGGACCAAAGACGACGGGCCGCTGGTGCTCACCGAGCGCCACTTCTTCGCCGCCGCCAACCAGCTCCTCATCATCGTGGACGCCGGCCCCGCCGACGCCGGCAAGTACACCTGCATCATGTCCAACACGCTGGGGACGGAGCGCGGCCACATCTACCTCGGCGTCTCGCCGTCGCCCAACTGCGACACGGGCGGCGGCGGCGGCGGCTACGACCACGACGGCTGGACCACGGTGGGCATCGTGGTGATCGTGGTGGTGTGCTGCGTGGTCGGGACCTCGCTGGTGTGGGTCATCGTCATCTACCACATGCGGCGGAAGAGCGAGGACTACAGCATCACCAACACAGGTGGGGCGCCGCGCCGGTCTCCGCGGCGACGCGTCAAAACAAACAAACAAACAAACCTGTGTTTTGTTCCAGACGAGATGAACCTGCCCGCCGACATCCCCAGCTACCTGTCGTCTCAGGGAACGCTGTCCGAACCTCAGGAGGGCTACAGCAACTCGGAGGCCGGCAGCCACCAGCAGCTCATGCCCCCGCTGTCCAACGGATACGTCCACAAGGGGACGGACGGTGCGTGACGTCGCCTTTTAAATTTTTTTTTTTTTTTTTTTTTAAGGCGGGAAAAAGTCGGCCGCAGCTTCCTGGTGTGTTTTTTAAACGCGTCTTCTCCTGAGCGACCACCGGGGGGCGACGCCGCCGGTCAGGAAACGTTTTCACGCTGACGTCATGTTGGACGTTATGATCCATTTTTAGAGAAGGAAACACCAGGAAGTAAGGGAGGTTTGAGGGGGGCGTGGCCATGCTGTGATTGACAGGTAGCACACGCTCCAAATATGGTCACGTCCGTTTTTTAAAAAAAACAAAACAAGATTCTGCGGCCAAAATGACGATTGTTGTGCGATTTTGTACGATTCTCCTCGGACGTGAAGAATCAATCTCGGGTTCTGGTCGCGTTCGGGTCAAAATGGTGATTTTTTTTTTTTTTTTCGCCCGTGTCCCAGGCGTGTGTTACGGCGACGCCAGCAGCGAGGTGGAGCCCGAGGGGCCCGGCGGCGTGCTGCACTGCAGGGTGGGCTCCCTGTTCGCCGGCCGCGGCGGCTTCCAGCCCGGCGAGGCCCACGAGGGGCTGAGCGGCGCCCCCCCAGGTGAGTGAGGTGGTGCGCGCCCTATTTTAACGCAAACCCCTTGTGATGATGTCATCATCGGTCACGACATCATCGTCGTCGTCCTCAGGTGGGACGGGGCCGCTGGTCATCTGCTCCGACTGCTACGACAACGCCAACATCTACTCGCGCACGCGGGACTACTGCCCCTACGCCTACCTGGGGGAGGACGATCCGCTGGAGCGGACCCCGGCGGGCCCGCGGGACGGCTACCGGCACGAGGACGCGGCGCCGGGCGGCCACGCCCCCCCGGAGCACCGCGCTAAAGGTGAAAACGATCGATCGATCGATTGATTGATGAAAAAAAAAAAAATGGGTGGAAGATCTTTGTTCCCCTTCTCGTTGCAGATTCCCTCAGCAGGTCGTTCTGGGGAGACGGCGAGGACCTGTCGTCGGCGCGTCCCAGCAGCACCAGGCGGGTCTGGGGGACGCGCCGCATGGACGGGCGGAGGGCAGGAGGCGGGCGGGAGGGCGGACCTCTTCCCCAGCCGCCGCACGCAGGACTGCAGAAGTGCCACGAACAGGACTAACCCTCAGGAGCGTCCCGCGCCCACATAGCTCCTCCCACACACACACACACACACACACACACACACACATGTCCCGCCTCCTGACTCCTCGTTGCTGTGCCCCCCCCCCACTACCTCCAAAGAGTGACTCATCACGTTCTGCCAAAGATGCTCTCTTGTATGTTTACATTCCCCTTTCACTCAAGAGAACACCCCCCACCCCCCCCCCCTCCACTGAGGACAGACCCCTGCATCAGGCTGGAGAATCAGACACACACACACACACACACACACACACACACACACACACACACACAGCCCCCCAAACAAAAACCTCCACTTCTTTATGAATGTATGCTTCCAAGAGCCATGCTGGACGGGACGGGCCGGGCCCTGGACCGGTCCTGTTGGGACAGCCTTCACCACATCACAAACCTGGGGGGGGGGTAAATAATTTTTTTTGGGAGGGGGGGGCAGGGGCGGTTCCCCTCACCAGCAGATTGTGATGTGTCTGTCCCGCGCCGACTGAAACTCCCAGAGACGGTGACGCCAGCGCGTGGCGTATATTACGAATATATTCCTCCATGTCTTCACCCTCGTTTTTCCCCCCGCGTCACATTCCTCCGCCTTATATCTTCATCATCATCATCATCATCATCATCATCATCATCATTATACAAGCAGTTTGGGGTTGTTGATTTTTTTTGCACATCCCAGTTTTCTGGCGCTTTTGTTATTTTTTTTAAACACAAACATTCTCACTAACCTTAACCAGGTGACATCACGGTTTATATATATCTATATATAAATATTTATATATATATATATATGTACCTGCAGTATGCACTGACTCTGTTTTCCCTCTCTCTTGTCTTACAGGCACTTAATTTAAACGATGGTTAAACGTGCGGCGTGCATGCTGTCTTTTTTTTTTTTTTCCGGAGGAAACGGATCGAGTCGAGGTTTTCACTTGGGGACTGTGAAAAAAAACGAGAATGTATTGTGTTATTTTCTACATGTATGTATGTATGTACGTGTACATAAGGCGAGTTATCTATTAAATTCCACGTCCTATCGGTGCGTTCGCAGGCAGGTTTGAGATTTGAGCTGCAGTAACTTTAAAAAACAGATTTTTAAAAATGTTTTTTTTAAGCCTCATATATTCTGAAACAGATCCAGAATGAATGTGGTACCGGCGTCCGGTATCGGCCCGGTTCCGGCCGGCTCACACACCGGCTCGGCGGGTCGTCGAGTCCCGCCCACTTTATTAGGTACGCCCGGCGGATCACGCAGGCAGAGACTCAGTTGTGATGTCACGCTGACGGGTGTTTCTGTTATTCGGCCCGTTTTATTTGTGGGCCTGATAACAGAATCACATCATTCCTCTGAGAACTGATCGCCTCCTGTATTTGTGTTTTTTTTATTTAAATGATCATTCCCGCTCTTCTCGTTTTTGACCAAGGAAGGATATTCGCCACGGTCCCTTCCTCTCCCTCTCGGGAACCGAACTCATCAGACGCTACAAATAATAATAATAATAATAATAATGATAATTTCCGGTGCAGCTGGACGTCGTTTTTCGCCAACACGGTGAAACATAAAGTGCTTTTGTTTTCCTCGTGACTTTATACCAAAGTTTAGCAGTAGCTGCTCCGGCAGCCTCCACTGCTGCTGCTTCTACTTGTTTTGTACTGTTGAAGTTCTGCGTATTTTTGGACCTTTTGTTTACCCTGTACATTCTGTAAAGCATGAGCCTTTTTTTTCGTTTGTTTGTTTTTGTTACGTAGCCATTACTCCAACATTAAACATCAACTCTGATCATTCGCTGTGAGCAGGAACAAGATTATTCTCATTTCCGAAGCTGGAGGAAACAAACCGGATGTTAATTTCATGCCTGAAACGTGCGATCGTTTATGAAAATGCTTAATTTTCTGCGTCTGCTTATTGCTTGTTTCAGGTCGGGACGGCTCGAAGTGAAATGGGAGGAAACGTCCTCGTGGGATTTGATTTAGTTTAAGTTTTTCCGGCGCTTTTAATTCCACACGCAGAGATTTTTAATCACAACACGATTTCCTAGGCACCCCGCAGAACAGTTTAAAAAGGCCAAGCCGTCCGTAATCTGGATTAAATCATGTCGAGCCAACGCAAATCCAGCTAATATCGACTTTAACCAAAAAAAAACCTCAGTCTTCATGTTAAAATGAAGATCTGATCTTTTTATGTCCCTCTCACATAAATTCCCGTCGATCATCCTCTACAATCCCATGAATTATAAAAACGCCAATAAAACAACAAACCCGACAGACGTATGACCGTCCCATGATGGAAACAGGAAGCTGTGCGTCATTGGTTCATTGGTTCCCCGGAGATTAAATGACATTTACAAAGTTTAATTACATCAGGAAACTGCACTTTTCTTTTTTTTTTTCCCAATTGATTACATCGAACTGGAGCGGGAAACTAAAGGTGAACTGCTCCAATGGCGTCAGTAGATGGCGCCGTGAGGACGTGGATGACGTGACACACACACACACACACAAATTAGGAGTCTTAATTAGGTGTAATTTGTTTTGCACGCTCCACATTGGGATTACATGGCCCGCGTGTTTTTATATGTCCCACCGGTTCCGTCTAACATGCGAGATAACTGCTAAACAAAACGCAGATTAAACAGATGACAATAAATCCCAGAGAACGTTACTGGACTGATAATTAATGATAATTGAGGGGGGGGCTGCTAATCCAATATTCAGTACAAATCATTTTAAATATGTCCTCCATTAATTAACCCTGTCATATTGTCTGCATATGCTGTTTGTTGTTATTTACTATTTATTTTCGTGTTAATTTCGTTTTTCTTTTTAGGTAAACTATAAGTGTTACCACCTCCCACACCCCCGCCCCTCTGTACATTTGGTTGCGTCCATTGGCGGGGTCGTCCGATTTGACGGGTCGTCCGGCGAAGAGCTTCATTAAAAGTTGTTTTCCTTTAAAAAAAGTAAGTCGCTGCCGATGCGAGCCGAGCACTTCCTGCTGCGGCACCTTCACATTAAGAGCTCATGACGGGCGACGCACGAGTCGACTCTTATTGTGAAGTCGTGGCAGGAAACGCGGCGTGTGTTCGTCAGCGATCTTAGCGCTATAGCGCTAGCTTTCATCCAAAACGTCGACAAAACACAAAAACGGACATTTTGGATCTTTTTTTTAAAAAAACTACAATTATTGTCTGACGTCTTCGCTAAAACGACAATAACTTTATTTACGTGACCTGTAGTATTAAAACACGGTTGATATTATCACCAGGTACAGGTGCTACAGGTGAAATGCTAGCTAGCTAGCTAAACAACAGTTAAAAAAACCCACAAAACAGTTAAAATAAACGAAACTACTACGAGCAGAGTATTCTGCGCCCCAAAATGAAACGACAAAGAACTAATGATATCTATTCATAATGCGCAGGGTCCGAACAGGGGCGGTCCTGGAGAGGAAGACGAAGAACAGGTGAGGAGAAACCCGGGAACGTGAATATAGCATAATGCATAATTTAATAACCAGCTAATTGGCTGAACGGCTGCAGTTACCTGGACAGAAATCCTGTCATGTTATTCAGATTACAACACCATGACGTCTGACAACAAATAATAATAATAATAATAATAATAATAATAATAATAATAATAATAATGAATTGGAAGCTCGTAACAGTGTATGTTAATTGTGTGAATTTTAATAAGTACTGTAAATATAGAGTGGAGGGAAATGCACTGACATGGCGTTTGTTTGCAGTACCGCAGCACACCGGATGATGGCGCTCGCACGCGGCCGTCTGGGAAAAAAAACGCCGCTGCGGAGCGTAAAAAAAAAAAAAAAGGGGCGTTCCCGAGCTCGGCTCAGTCTCCGTCGGCGGCGCCAGGTGTGTTCAAACCTGTAGCGGATGTCTCTCCGCTCAGTCATCACGGGCTGGACCGCGACCGCAGAAACCGCCCCACCGGAGAACGCCGCCGCCGCCGCCGCCCGTCCGGTTCCCAGCCGGCCCGGCCAGGTGCGAGGGATTTTCTGGTTGACGCACTACGGTTCCGACGGCAGACGGTCCGCGGTCCGACCGCGCAGTGAGTCCAAACGCTCTCTGTTTACATTCTCGCCTTTCGACGACGAGGCGGCGCGGAGCGTGAAACCTTGATTTCTTCATTTTTTATTTCTTATTTTTGGGGGCCGTTTGTTTTAACCACCTCGCCGCCGCCGGCCAACTCTCCCGTGTTTTTTTTTTTTTTTACGCGCGGGGAGCGCTTGGATTTACTGCAACCCCGGGGCGGCGGTGCGCACACGCCGGAGCGCGGTCCCCACGGGATGCCAGACCTCGGCGGACGCCAGGGGAGAAGATGAACCCCGCAGCGGGTCGGGAGCAGAACTCGGGACGGGTTTGAAGCCGTTTTTTTTTTACCAGAACCGAAACCGGTTCGTTCGCAGTTCGATTTAAAAAAAAAAGAAGAAGAAGAAGAAGAAGGGAGGAACCATGTCCAGGACGCTGAAGAAGAAGAAACACTGGTCCGGGAAAGTGGTGGAGTGCGCCGTGTCGTGGGGGAACCTCGGGGAGTTCGGTTCCGTGGTGGAGGTTCTGGGCGGCGCGGAGCTGGGCCAGTTCCCCTACCTGGGCCAGATGAAGCTGGACGTGCTGGCGTGTCACGTCGGGAAGCTGCCGTACTACGGCGACGTCCTGCTGGAGGTGAACGGGACGCCCGTCAGCGGGCTCACCAACCGCGACACGCTGGCCGTCATCCGCCACTTTCGGGAGCCGATCCGCCTGAAGACGGTGAAGCCCGGTGAGTGTGTGTGTGTGTGTGTGTGTGTGTGTCTGTCTGTCTGTCACGTGACGCGTGGCCACTGTCATTTATTTACTAAATAATCCGGATTAATAAGAGAGAACGATCAATACGTTTATCACCATCCATCCTCGCACCCGGGCTCCTTCTGCCCCCCCCCGTGTGTGTGTGTGTTGTGACGTCAGCTCAGGCCGACTGCAGCCGTTGCGTAACAAGCACCCAGAGGTGAATGGAGCATACATTCCTGTGCAGCCTCCTGCTGTCCCATCTCTCTCTCTCTCTCACACACACACACACACACACACACACACACACACACACACACTCACACTCTCTGACGCTGATAATGGGAGTAATGGCATGTGGCCCAGTCGGAGCCTCCCGGAGCTAAGTGCACTTACATGCATAGAAATAAGGCCTAATTACATCCTCCATTATTCAGCCTCCTGCCGCCGCCGGCCAATGGGGCGGCGGCGTCCCTCGTCCTTCCAGACGGCCGCACGGCGAGGCCCGATGATGGCCGCGGTGAAAGCGCCGCCCCGGTTCTGACCCGGGGGCCGGGGGGGGGGGAGCACACACACCACCAGATCAGCTGTGTCTGTGCACACGCCTGTTTGTGGCGTGTGTGTGTGTGTGTGTGTGTTTGTGTGTGTACGTTTTTAAATAACAGCGTCTTCTATTAGCAAACAACAGCAGCCATGCATGAAGGTGTGTGCGTGTGTGTGTGTGTGTGTGTGTGTGTGTGTGTGTGTGTGTGTGTGTGTGCTCCTAACACTGTGCTCTCTGCCCCACTAACCAAGGATGATTAATAAACGGCAGAGAGAGAGAGAGAGCGAGGGAGGGAGAGAGGTGTGGGGGGGGCATAAAGAGATATGGGGGGGGGCTTGACTCCCACATGAAGTAGTAGATTGCCCCCCCACACACACACACACACACACACACACACACACACATGTCCTTGTCCGTCTGCTTCAGGAGACCATGCACTCTTTCACCGGCGTGGATCAGCCTCTTCAGTGTGTGCACCACACACACACACACACACACACACACACACACACATTACATACATTCCTGTGCCTCATGTTTAATTCACACCTCTTGCATAATTGAGTCAGCGAGTGGATTTTCTCCACTCCGATGGAGGTTTTGGTGGGGGGGGGGGCCTGGAGGATCAGCTGTTAGCAGGAAGTGGTGATGACATGACAGGGGCCGGCAGCAGATGACCAGATGTTGCCCCCCCCCTCCCCAAACACACACACACTTCCCTTCCTGGATCCTTTTGTGCTCGGCCTGCCGTGCCCTCCGGAGCTGGTGGGCTTCAGAGCGAGATGGAGTGCACACAAAGATGGCGGGGGGGGGGGGGGGGGGGGTGGATGGGGGGAGGAGATGTTGGGGGGGTGGGGTGGGGGGAGGAGATGTTGGGGGGGGGCACATAGAGAGAGACAGGATGTGAGATGCAGGTCTCTATGGAGGCTTTTATCCATCTCAGGCATTGATCGAAAAGGAAATGTGATCTGAAGGAGCTGCACTCACTGTGTGTGTGTGTGTGTGTGTGTGTGTGTGTGTGTGTGTGTGTGTGTGTGAGGGGGGGGGTTACGCTTCCACCGCCTCAAAAGTTTCGCAGGTTTAAACCGTGAGGTGGATGCCCCCCCCCCACCACCACCACCACCGCCGCCGCTGCCGCTACCTTTTGATTAAGCCGAGCGGCGGCGCTATTAAAAGCTCGGATCTATTTCTGCCCCCCCAGCTACGGATCAGAAAAGACGCCTGATGAACGCCGTCCCAGAATTCCCGCGCGGGTATTTTCCGCCCGCCGTGCCTCCCTGCAGCCAATCAGCTGCAGCTTCCTCTTTTTAATCGGCGGGCGCGAGTCCGCTCGCGTTCAGCCGGATTTTTTTTGCGCCGCCGCTTAGCATGCGCGTTAGCGTACGTCGGCTACAACTGCTGCTTTCTAAGCTAGGTGTCCCCGCCGCGAGCGAAATCTGATCACGTGACACAGTCTTTGTTCTGATCTCCATCTTGTTGGCTCGACACGTCCGTTCGGTCTCTTGCGATGCGGCGTCGGGAAAGATTCGTGGTTTTTTGTTGTTGTTGTTGTTGTTGTTGTTGTTTTTTAAACGTAAACAAACGGCGAGGCGAGCTCGCGCCACCGTCGAGCACGCCGATCTGCGTCAGCGGCGACTTTTCACTGCGGTAAGATGAGGAGTCGCTGCCAACTTCCTCGTTCTTCTCGTGCTGTGTGTGTCTTTTATTTGGGGGAGGGGGAGAAGGGGAGGAGGGGAGAAGGGGGGGGGGGGGGTGGGGGGGGGGCATAATGTCAGTACAAAACAAACGAGTGTGAGGCGGTTGCTCCTTACGCTGAGTCCTCAATTATTCATCTGTACTGGAGCTGGATCTTCCACTGAAATGTGTGTGTGTCTGTGTGTGTGTATGTGTGCGTGTGTGTGTGTGTGTGTGTGTGTGTGTGTGTGTGTGTGTGTGTGTGTGTGTGTGTGTGTGTGTGTGTGTGTGTGCGTGCTAACCGGCAGTGTTAGATTAAAGCGCAGCGCTGCAGTCACACAGCGCAGCGCCGCTCCCTCATTATTCCCAGTTTAATCAAACCGGAGCGGCTGCCGGTCGCACAACGCACCTGCGACCGTCACCACACACACACACACACACACACACACACACACACACACACACACACACACACACACTTCACACGTGCGACGCGATCGCTCTTCGTGCGATCGTGTCGCACGTGTGAAGTGTACGTGCAGTCGAGCGCGGCGTCTTTTTCTGCACCTTAACGACAGCCGCCATCTTTTTTTTTTTTTTTACATCACAATGGCGACCCTGGGGGAGCGTGTGTGTGTGTAGGGGGGGGGCACAGGTCAGAGGTCACAGCGGCGGTGTTTAATGAGCAGTGTGTGTGTGTGTGTGTGTGTGTGTGTGTGTGTGGACAACATTGTTTCCACAAAGCATCTCTGTACGTGTCACGAGCGGCGCGGCGGGCGCGAGGTCAGTCGGCCGCCGTGAAGGGCGTAATCTTTATGCAGCGGCCGGGCCACCACCCCCACACACACACACACACACACACACTCACCCCTCTGTGATTGGCTGGCGTGTCACCCCCCCCCACCCCCGTCAACCAGATGTGCGTTGGGTCACCTCCACACGGCTCCCAGGTAATGGGCCCTGACACCTGAATCAGTCACTCAGGAGATCAGGATTCTGTGTGTGTGTGTGTGTGTGTGTGTGTGTGTGGGGCAGACGTCTCTGTGGGGGCCGGGCTCTGTGGGAGGCCCGGGCCGGTAATACGACCCATCACGGAGCAGTCACGGCGTGGTTCTGCAGATGATGGGCTGTGTGTGTGTGTGTGTGTGTGTGTGTGTGTGTGTGTGTGTGTGTGTGTGTGTGTGTGTGTGGGTGTGGGGGGGTGGGGGGGTGGGGGTGATTATGTGTGCAGCCACTTGGAGTGGATCACTGTTGCAACATCAACCTCATCAGCTTTATGAAGAGCCCACACAATCCTCCTTTTTGTGCGTCTGTGTGTGTGTGTGTGTGTGTGTGTGTGTGTGTGTGTGCGCGACTCGCCCGGGCCCCAGCTTCTCTTTTATTATTCCTCGGCCGTGCGAGCGGGAGGGAAGCGGTGTGTGTGTGTGTGTGTGTGTGTGTGTGTGTGTGTGTGTGTGTGTGAAGCGGGTGAACGGCTGGCTTTGTAGAATCTTAATGGCGGCGAGCGGCCGTTCGCCGCTCGCTGCCGGCGTGCCGCTGAATGCTGATGAGACGTTAGCGCCGCGCCGCAGGAGTCGTAGCGGTCGCCAGGAGGCGTCCGGAGGGAGATAATCCGAGAGCGCCTCCTTCTTTTGGATTATATAATCTGCACGCTCCTCTTTGGGTCAGGCCGGGTCACGACACACACACTTTGTTATTTTCTGTTTTGGGCTTTGCTGCTTGGTTTTGCACAACATTACACACCCTGTCAACGCAAAGTGTGTGTGTGTGTGTGTGTGTGTGTGTGTGTGTGTGTGTGTGTGTGTGTGTGTGTGTGTGTGCGTGTGCGTGTGCGTGTGCGTGTGCGTGTGTGTGTGTGTGGTCCAGGTGTACCTCATGTTGTGGGGACCTTAATCTGTTGGCACGCTAACATCACGGCTCCTCGTCATCGCACACCAGACCAGCAGTGTCACAACTTGAGTCTGCAGGTGTCACACACGCGCACGCACACGCACACACACACACACACACACACACACACACACACACACACACGTTAATCTGCCTCTCGCAGCACGCACATGCTTCTCCGCATGACGCAGATGTTGCTAACAGTGAGTCGGGACGATGGGAGGATGCGGGAGCCCCGCACGCCCGGTCGCCGCTTAATCTGATTACAGATGGCTTCACGCCGCCGCCGCCCCCCCCCCACACACACACACACACACGCCCCCGACCAATGAGGGGAGGGCGCCGGGGAGGGGACAGATGGAGGAGCCGTGGCTAAAAAGCTTGTGTAATGTACGGCCGTGGCGTTCGGCCGCCTGCTGCGCATCTTGCGGCGTCATCGTGTGAGGTTTTGGCGGCGTCGAAAAAAAAAAACGCGTTTACCCATAATTCACCGGCGCGGCGGGCCAATCGGCTGCGGGGCACGTATGTCACCGCCGATTAATTTAAATTTAATTTAAAACCAGGAAGCAGAATGACACCTGCTGATTTACAAGATGGTCACGCCGCTCCACGCCGTGATGTCACGGCCGCGTCCCATCAAATCTGGGTTCTGTTCTGCTGCAGCTTCAGAGCTTCTCCAGATTATTCCAGATTATTTTTATTTATAAGTGTTCGCAGATGTTCCATGGAGTGTTTTGGATTTCACCGTGTTGCGTTCGTGTGTGTGTGTGTGTGTGTGTGTGTGTGTGTGTGCGACACCCGCCGAGCCGGTTTTTTTTTCGCCGCGCTCGGGGAAAACTCGCAAGTCGCAGCTCGCCGTGGCATCTGGTTCCGTCTGTCGGCTCAGCGAGCGCTCCGACCGTTGGGCGAACGTTCGGCCCCGCCCCCTCGCTGAAAACGATGATGTCGCGTTTCAGATGGGACCCCCCCCCGCGTGTCCCAGGGCCCAACTCCCAAGAATTCCCAAAAGAGGAAGTAGTTTTTGTGAGGTTTCGTCCCGGGACGCTCCGGACTGATTTAAACTCAGCTGCGCCCTCATTGGACGGTGGCGGCGTGCTGCGGGGGGTGGGGGGGGTGACTCAGCCGACGCCGCGTGTCCGGACCGGCCCGATCCAGCGATGACTCAGCCGAGCGCCGCTCCTTTTGAAAAATCTCGGCGTAAACAAAAGTCCCGTGAACGGCTTCTTTTTTTTGTGTCGCCGCCGCTGCCGCCGGCTAACGCGCGCGCCGCGTGGCGTTTTTAGGCCCCGCCCCAAAACTGAACAAAATCATTTTAGCAGAAATATAAAAATAAATCTTCACATCTTTACATGGAGCGGCACGTTTTATATTCCCGGCGCCATTAACGGTTAAAAAGGACGCGAGATCGAGGGAACATCGCGCCCGAGGAAAATAATCCATTTTGGCGAGCGCGCTCGCTCGCTCTCTCTCTCTCCGTAAAATGTCCCGGGCGAGCGACCAAATCTCGCCGCTCGAGCGCACGAAAAAATGGATCTGCGTAAACAGACCGGATTACTGTTTGCGTCCGTCCGAGCCGCGGGGGGATTATGGGACGAGCGGGATCCACCTCCGCTGTGAAGGGGGGGGGGCTGGTCGCCGTTGGATACCATGTTTATTTATTTATTTGTTTGTTTGTTTGTTTAGTCTGAACGGAGCCCGGACACGAGTTGATTTTAATTGCGGCGTTGACCTTTTCAAAAAAAAAGGGGGAGGGGCACGGGGGGGGGGGTGACGGGATTTTAATTAATCTCATGATCTCGCTGGTAAATCCCGGGGGGGGGGGCGAGGGGCGTGTCTTATTTACACTAATCGATCAATAAAGTTCTGCTTTGAATCGTGCGCTGAAGTTTCGTGTTGTGCATCACGTTTCAAGCGTGTTGTTGACCCCCCTCCACCCCCCTCCACCCCTCCACCTCCACCCTCCTCCACCCTCCTCCACCCCCTCCACCCCCCCCACAGGAAGCTCCGTATGACGGGCGGCGCTCAGGACAGAGTCGCCCTCGGGTTGTTTGTTTATTCTAATGGAAAACGCACATTGTAAGTGCAGATGTGTGTGTGTGTGTGTGTGTGTGTGTGTGTCTGTGTGTGTGCGTACATATATAATTAAAACCTTCCAGACCAAACGAGCGTTGGCGGCGGCGAGTAAAACGACCTCAGCTGGATCCCGCCCGGGCCTCGTCACGTTCCGGGTAAAGAACCCGGCGTCCCGGCCGAGCCGACCGGAGAAGCCGATTGGTTGCGTCAGAAATGTATTTGGCGGGAGAAGCGTAACCCGCGGTTTGGAAAAAAAAAAAAAAAAAAGCGGCGTGTCCGTTGTTCCGCGGCGGACGGCGTGTCCGGGCTACGGGTCCTGGTTTCCATGGCAACAGGCCCTGCTCCTGGAAACCGCAAAGTTGAGGGAATGAATGCGTGCAGGTTTCTGCATCAGCCTCCTGTGATGGTGGGGGATGCAGGAGGCGACGACTGACCCCCCATCCTCACACACACACACACACACACACACACACACACACACACACACCCCGTCCCGTCCCGTCCGTCAGCGGGCGCTCGCTGATGGGACGCGGCGGCCCGCAGAGCGTTTCCGCCCCGGGTGTCCTCTCCCTCGACCATCCTTTCATTTTTGTTACTTCCTCTTTTCGTCCATCTGGTGCACACACACACACACACACACACACACACTCAGCACACCTCCTCCACCTGTGTGTGTGTGTGTGTGTGTGTGTGTGTGCCCCCCCCACCCCACCCCCCCGCTCCCCCCAGGGGTCAAACAGCAGATCACTCCAGCCAGCAGCCTGCAGCTCTTAATGCACGCTTACATTGTGCTTACAGAGATGGATTGTGTGTGTGTCTGTGTTTGAGTGTGTGTGTGTGTGTGTGTGTGTGTGTGTGTGTGTGTGTGTGTGTGTGTGTGTGTGTGTGTGCAGCTGAATGAGCTGCCGAGGCGGATAAAACCGGACGCGCCGGTCCCGGCTCGGATCCACCTCTGGCTCAGATCCGGTATTTCCAGATCTGAGCACAACAAGCTCCTGCGTGTTTGTGTGTGTGTGTGTGTGTGTGTGTGTGAGAGTGTGTGTGTGTGTCCGTGAAGTACCAGTACTTTAAAGCTAGTACTTGATTGGATCAGCTGTACTTCCTGTCGGTGCAGATGATTGGACGAGCTCAGTGGCCGTCACTTCCCCAGAAGATCAGGGTATCTGTTTATTGATTACTGAACTGATCAGGAGAGGACAGGTGTGTGTGTGTGTGTGTGTGTGTGTGTGTGTGTGTGTGTGTGTGTGTGTGTGTGTTGTTGTTTTGAATTAGCGAGCTCGCACGACAGATTGTGCGCTTGAATGTTTAATAGGAATCAACTCGTTTTGAATTCGCACCCCATCGTGAACGTGTTTCTGTTCTTTTTGTGCGTTTGATTTAATGTATCTGCGTCTCTTTGTGTGTGTGTGTGTGTGTGTGTGTGTGTGTGTGTGTGTGTGTGTGTGTGTGTGTGTGTGTGTGCGTGTGTGTGTCTGTGTGCGTTACCTTGATGTACAGTAGATCAAGCAGCTCCTCAGATCAGACCGAGCGGCTGAGAGCAGGCTGCTGTGAAATTCAGATGTGCTGGGGGTGGGGGAGTGTGTGTGTGTGTGTGTGTGTGTGTGTGTGTGTGTGTGTGTGTGTGTGGGGGGGGGTGCAGCCTCTGATGTATTTTTAGACGGGCTAAATAATGAATGCCTGAAAAGACTGCGAGGACCCCAGCTGCCAAAAAACCTTCCCCCTTTGCTCCGCGCTCACCTGTTCGTGTCGTGGTGCTGCGGGAGGGGGAGGGGCGGCGGGTGGGGCAGGTGGGGGGAGCGCCTCCACCCACCCCCCCCACCAGACACCAGGGTCTCATCTGGGTCCGGTTTGTGAGCTGGGACAGGATGTGAGATGAGTGAACATCACCTGTCTGCAGTGCAGCTCCCCCACTGCTCACACACACACGCACACACACACACACACACACACACACACACACACACACACCTGATCAGTGACGATCGATCACCCATCGATCATCCGTCTTCTGTCCTGATCAATCGGCTGGTGTTTCCCTCCGTCTCCTCGCGTCCCGCGGGCGCCGGCGCTAAACACCTGTCACCGCGGCGCCGGGTTTCCACGGCGCCTCGTCCCGCCCGTTTAGCGTCAAAGCCCCGCCCCCCCCGGGGAAGGCGACTGTCACGTCCTGACGTGTCATCGCGAGAAATCGTTACCAGCGCTCTTCAAGAAATTAGCTCCAAACGAGCAGAGACGGGGATATCGTCGGGAACGCCGGGAACGCCGTGAGCCGTGATTGGACCCTGGCTGATTTCAAAAGGACAGAGACGGATCGGCTGGTTGTTTTCAGCCGCGCTGTCATCCCCGCTGCGGTTGCCACGGATACGGCGACGTGCCCCGCGGGATGAGCGGGTCCGTCGCACAGGAGAGAGAGAGAGAGAGAGCGGAGGCTCGGCCCGATCGATCGGGAGAGTAAACAGTCCCGCGATGGACACCACCCCCCCCCCACTCAAGCCGGATTATCGGCAGATTATTTGCAGAGCGTCGACCTTCTGCCGGCGCCGGTATCGATCAGCGCGCCGTAAATCAGTCCGACGGAGTTATTAGCGCCGCGCTCCGGGGTTTATGAGGAAGCTCGGGAACGTTCTGCTCCGGCCGGATCCGAAGGCTCGCCGCCGAGCGTCGCCTGTTACCGGGCAGAACCGGCGAGGCCGGGCCCTGCGCTGCCTCGCGGATTTCCTGACGTGTGCGCCGTCTGCTGCCGCTCCTTCTTGTGGGGGGTGGGGGGTGGGGGGGGCGCGGTCCTGACGAATTGCAGGGAGGCAGCTGCCGTTGCCGCGGCAACAGGCTCTTCCATCAACCGGCGGTCGACGCGGTTGCGTTTTCCCCCTCTGGAGAGGCCGTCTAAAGGTCGGCCGCGTTTTTTTTTTTTTTTTTTTTTTTTTCCACCGTCGTCGTGTTTTTTACTCACCGGCGTTTTTTTCCACTCCATGTTCTCGTTTTCGGGACTTCCTGAGTCTGCGGCGGCGGGGAAAAACGTCCCGGAGAAACATCCCGGCAACAACAACCAGAGCTGACAACGCTCGCTTTCCCCGCGCGTGTTCGCCTTCGTCCGGTACACGACTTCCTGTCTGTACAGATTACAGCGGGAGGCTCGCCGCGTACGTCTCCGCCACGTGAGCGCAGGAGATAAAAAAACCCGGTCTTGAGTGGCGCGCGGCTTCGCCTGGCGAGACGTCGCCGGGGAAACGGCCGCTGTGACGCGAGCGAACCTCGACGGCTCCTCGCTGTTCGGTGTAAAAATAAAAAAAAACATCAGGAGGCTGTTTGCCTCGCTGAGTACTTCCTCAAAATCATCATCAGCGTTGATTCGCCGCCGCTGCCGCCTGCGAAGAAAGACGGTGGGGAAAAAAAAATGGTCGCAACTTCCTGGCGTTTAAGCGCGTCTTCTCCTGAACGACCACCAGGGGGCGACTCCACCTCCACAACGCCATGTTCACGTTGGACTTTATGATCCATTTAGAGGTGGGAAAACCAGGAAGTAGGGGAGGTTTGAGGGGGCGTGGCCGCGCTGTGATTGACAGGTAGCACGCTTCGTCGCGTGTCGTTCTCAGCGGGGTAAGCTCCGTCCCTGTCGCGGTCACGGTTCGTTACCGCGGCGACCGTCGTCATCATCATCATCATCATCGTCGTCGTCTCAGGCAGCAGGTTAGAGCTGTTAAGTCAGCACTTCCCAGAGTGCACTCTGTCTAATCAGGCCTGATAGGACGCTGCCAATCCCTGGCGTCTGTTTATCACCCCCCCATCTCGCCTGTTAATCGACGGGGGCCGGTGCAGGGGGGAGGTGTTGATAACCTGCTACCTGCGTTCAGTCGAGGCAGCGACTCATCCACCTCGTTAGACGCGGGGACGGACGGCCGCTCCGCTTCAGACCTGGCAACCCGCGGCGCCCCTCCCCCCTCCCCCCCTGAGACGGCGCCTTAATGCCTCTTATCCATCACCGAGCGAGCGGTCGCCGGGTTCATCTGCGCCGCCGCCGCCTCTCAGGCCCCAGCCCCCCCCTCTTCAATCACAGCATGATGATATATGCTGGGGCGCCTTCAGAGGTGACGGCGTTCCGAGGGAAACCGCATCCGGGCCCAATATTCCTGAAACAAGGTGATCCTGAACGCTTTCTGCCAGAAATCCGGCGTTTGGCAAATCACGCCGCTTCTCTTAATTAGATTTCATCGCCACCGCGTTAATATGTTTTCAGTCTGGGGGGGGCGGGGCCAGGGGGGCAGCGGGGGGGGCATTTAATCAAAGACGAGTTTATTAAGTGTAAAACCTCCGCCGCCGCCACTTCATCACGTTTAATAAAAAATGATCGTGCAGAATTAACGGCTCCCGACGTCATTAATGCAGGGACCCCCCCCCCACCCCAACCCCCCACCCGCAGACCCCCACCCCACCCCCCCCCCCTCGTTGCTTTTAACGCCTCAGTCACGGTGCCGTTAATCCGCACTCATTAATCAACCTGTCGGTGTTAGCGTCTTTTTACTTCTCTTGAAAAGAGGAGGTTACCATCACACGCCGGGAGGACCCCCACCCCCCCGCTGCACATCTGAGGAAGTGCCTTGTTGCCATGGCAACCGCCGCCTCATCGCACCGGCGCGAGCCAGGTTTTTATCGGAGTCGGAGGCAGAAACCTGACGTTGCGGAGAAGCTCGTCGGCGTGAGGAACAGCGCGGGAAACCGCCGAGCGACGCAACCCCACCCGCCCCCACCCGCCCCACCCCACCGCAGCTTGAGCGGTGACATCACTCAAAGGCGGGATTATGACATAATCATTAAACGCACAAATCAAATTATTCATCCGGCGAAGGAGATTCCTCCGAGAGCCGCCGCCGCGTTAATGAAAAAGCCGCTCGGGGGACGGGAGCGTGCCGCCAGCGACCGCTTCCTCCTTCCGGCGCCGTTAATCGGCGCAATTATTACGAGACTGATTTTTTTTTTACGTTACACGGCGCCGAGCGTGACACGTTCGTTACACGGGGAAACGTCGTTATGAGTTTTTCTTGCTTTTTGTGAAATTGCTGAGTCGTAATGGATTCAGAGCAGCAGATTCTGTCGTAGCCTCACACCATGACTCAGCGCCCCCACACACACACACACACACACACACACACACTCACACACACACACACACACACACACACACACCTCATTGGACCAGCTTGTGTCCTCCGTCACGCTTTCATTACGGCGCTCGCACCTTGTACGATGAGACTTAATTAAGACGATGCTTCAGCTGGCAGACCCGGTGTGTGTGTGTGTGTGTGTGTGTGTGTGTTTGAGTGAGTGTGTGTGTGTGTGTGTGTGTGTGTGTGTGTGAGTGTGTGTGTGTGTGTGTGTGTGTGTGTGTGTTTGAGTGTGTGTGTGTGTGTGTGTGTTTGAGTGAGTGTGTGTGTGTGTGTCTGCTGCCGATTCGTTGATTTATGTCGAGTCGTCGAGGACAATCTGTCGCCGGATGTTCGGGGATTGCGTCGGACAAACGTTCGTGAACTTGGCCGTCCGGGGTGAAAGGTCAAAGGTCACGTGACGCCGCCACGCCGGTCCCTGGTTCCTGTCGGACAGGATGCTGGAGCGGCGACGCTTCAAACCCGGAAGGTCGAAGGTCAGCGTCACCGCGGCGTCTCAATGAGCGAGGAGGGAGGATGGTGTCGCGTCACGTTTGATCGGACGCTGAGCCGATCGGCGAGGATTCGGTATTGATCCGGTAACTCCCGCCGCGAGCAGTCGGCGTGTGATGTCACGGCGAGCTCTCTCACGGAGCGCCCGCGGCTCCTCTTCCTCGCGGAGGACGAGGCGTCGTATCGATTGACGGAGGAGGCGTCGCGGGTCGATTTTTCCCCCCGCAGCTATATACTCGTGACGGCGCGGGTGTGCGTTTGAAAAGCGTACCCGGCCGTCCCGGAAATGCGGAGCTCTTTAGTAAGTGTTCCCAACCCCCGGTGTGTGGACCAGGATCGGGCCTCAAAACCTGCTGCTGCGGCCCAAAGAGCGATTAAATGGATTTGTGGGCCGAACGTCTTCACGCTGACCCCCCCCCCTTCACCCCCCACCCCCACCCCACCCGCCGCCCGTCTCTCATCAGCTGAGCTCTGCAGACGCCCCCCCAGCCGCGGGGGTGCAGATGATGCCGCCGACCTCTGTGCCCTGAATGTGCCAGTTGTCCAGACAGATAACAGTCACTCCACGTCTGCCGCCGCCGCGCTGAGTCACAGACGTTGGGGGGGGGGGGCGTCCGCAGGGGGTGGGGTTGAGGGGGGGGGCGGAGTTTGTCGCCGCCACCGCCGCGTAATCACAAATGTAATATTTGGACTCGATCCGCGCCAT
>JAFBJZ010000421.1:105000-117500 GCA_016785225.1 Psettodes erumei | reverse complement strand
ACTAAGCCCCCCACACACACACACACACACACACACACACACACACCCAGAAAACCGAGGGGGGGGGTGGGCTGGAACCAGGAAGTCCTGTGATCACTAACGTCGTCGCTAACGGTCTGTGACAGCACAGGAGAACTGTACCGGATCAGAACCGCCAGCGTGTGTGTGTGTGTGTGTGTGTGTGTGTGTGTGTGTGTGTGTGTGTGTGTGTGTGTGTGTGTGTGTGTGTGTGTGTGTGTGTAGCACAATATAAAACATTCCGGTTCAGCCCCTCCCACCCCCAAAATCTCTCGTAACCTAAATCCCGCCTTCCCCCTCGTTTTCACCGTAAACAGACAAGCGTTTTTTAAAAACGACTTTGACCTCTGACCTCCGACCGAGGAGGATGCACGATGACAGATCTCCACCTTTAGCCTCCGCCCGTGTCTTTGCTGACCCCACCCCCCCTCTGTCGCTGCAGGGAAGGTGTTGAACACGGACCTGCGCCACTACCTCAGCCTGCAGTTCCAGAAGGGCTCGCTGGACCACAAGCTGCAGCAGATCATCCGCGACAACCTCTACCTGCGCACCATCCCCTGTGAGTAGAGCCGCCGGGCACCCTGGGAAAAAAAAAAAAAAAACGTGCTGCGCTGTCGCCATAGCAACCGAGCCGAGACCTTATTTACTTCCCGACGTCTTCCTTCCAGAAATAACCGCACGTTCTCTCGTGCGCCTCGGAATCACATATCGACCGTTCGGGGCGTCGCCGCGTCAGAGAGCCAATGGGATGCTTACCTTTTTTAGTGTGCGCTTCATTTCTTCACCTGCGCCGCCAGCCCCCCCCTCCCAAGTTGCAGATCGGACTCGGATCCTTACTGAGGTTTCTTTCTTTGGACGAAGCTCGTCAGCGCCGGAGACGGGTTAAACAGCGAAGATCACGCTTGTCACACACACACACACACACACACATGCACACACACACACACACACACGCACACACACACAATCACCTGTAAATAAACCTCGACATTAACCACCGCTGTTCTCTTTACGGCCCCCGAGCCGCCGTTCATCACTGCCGGTGGACGCGCCGCACGAGTCCGACTCTCTAACACCCCCCCCCCCCCGAATTATCGTGTTAATGACCGAGGGGACTCGCTCGCCGCCGCCATCATTCCCCCCCCCTCCTCGGTTTCAGTACGTTTCCAACAGAAGTGACGATGAACACATTCACGCCTGCAGCGTGTGCGGTGACCACACACACACACACACACACTCGGTTCTGCTGAGCTTTTTTTTTTTTGGGGGGGGGGCGATGAAAAGGGTTTAAAAGTTAAAAGGAAGGAAGATCAAAGACGGGAGAGCGAGAGGAGACAAAGAGAGAGAGTGTGTCCTTCAGCCGGTTTTCCAGGATCGGCACTTTTTCGGACTCGCTGACGTTCCGGAGGATTTTCCTGAGACGACGGGGGTCCCTGCCCCCCCCCTCCCGCTGAGATCACAGCTCACACACACACACACACACACTGGTGACCCCCCCCCCCCAAAGTACCAATATGAAACTTTGCAGGAAATCCACCGTGTTAAATCCACGACCCGCCGTTTCTGACCTCTGGACGCTCCCGTCCTCTCGGCCGCCGGAACCAGATCCAAAAGTCGGTCTCAGCGGGACCGAGACCCGAGGCCGGGATTCGTTTGGTCGCGCAAAAGACGGGACACACACACACACACACACACACACGTAAACGCTCGGGTTCTCCTCGCCTTTCGGGCCGAGGTTTATCTTCAACTCGCAGGGACACACATTCCGATACGGATACAGCGTGGACGCACACACACGTGCACACACACACGTGTGTGTGTGTGTGTGTTTTTTACAGTGTGTGTAGCCCCGCCTCTCCTGTGTTTCAAATCCAAAGTGTCGGCGTCCGACGTTAAAAAGTCTGAGCCTTGAAAGCGCCTTCGCCCTCGAAGCTCGGCGAGCCCTCATTAAGTCGCCGGCGACCAATCGCGGCGTCCAGGATGACATGTGGGGGGGGCTTGGCGGGTACATAACTGCGGCTCCAGTAATTGGACTACGGGGGACAGCGAGGGGCCGAAGCGAGCGGCGGCGGACACACAAATGCGGCGTCAGCTGCTTTCGGGAACACGAACTCGACGTCGACGAGGGTTTCTGTGATTTTTCTCCTCCGGCCCAATTATTTAGAAAATACGAGCGCGAGAACAAAAGGGAAGCGGCCCCGATCGGGCGCACGCGCCGCCGCTAATTGGCTGCGCGAGTGTCACGGAAAAACCCGCAGAGGTCGCGTGCCGACCGGTCGCCCGTGGAAACCGGCCCGATCCCGACGTCTCATCTCACACGGTCGCGCTCGTGACGCGTCGGTTCTGAACCCGCGAGCTGAGAAACGACGAATCACAGTCACCCGCCCTCTGCTCGCGTTCATCCTTGTGTGTGTGTGTGTGTGTGTGTGTGTGCGTTTGTTTTGTGCGCAGGCACCACGCGGCTTCCTCGGGAGGGGGAGGTGCCCGGCGTCGACTACAACTTCATCAGCGTGGGCGACTTCAGGATCCTGGAGGAGAGCGGGCTTCTGCTGGAGAGCGGGACCTACGATGGTAGGACCCTGTGTGTGTGTGTGTGTGTGTGTGTGTGTGTGTGTGTGTGTGTGTGTGTGTGTGTGTGTGTGTGTGTGTGTGTGTGTGTGTGTTTACACTGACAGCGCTGCGAGCTCGATATTCAGTCATTATGAATTCCAGCCTCCCATTGTGACAGCGTGACAAGCGCGGCAAAACGTATTGATCAGTGGAACGTGATTAAAGACTCGCTGGAAGTGACAGGCAGATTAGCAGCGATACGCCCCCCCTCCTCCTCCCCCCCTCCCCCCCCGGCTGAATCCTCAGATTTAAATAGAAATGATAATTCCGTAGAAAAGGGAGTAACGAGGATTAACATAAACCTGAGAGGAAATGACTTCACATTTTATAAAGACACATATTTCACATAATTTTTTAATTTTTTATTATATTTATTTTGTGTTATAAATTTAATTTAATTTAATTTTTTAAAATGTTATTTATAATTTATTTTTTTTAAATGTTATTTATAATTTAATTTTTTAAATATTATTTATAATATTCATATATATAATTTATTTATTCTATTTAATATTTAATATCGTCACACACATTTGCAGCAGCGTCCCCGCACATGGAGACGTCTGTCCTGCTTCCTGTCCTTCGTCCCTTCGGCAACACAACACGCCACACAACACGCGCACAACTTTGTGCGCGGCGGCGACCCGGCGTGAACCGCCTGCTGGCCGCGCCGTCGCATCGGCAGGTCCCCGCTCGTGTTCTTGCTCTCTGCCGTCATGCTTTATTCATGAGATAAACCAGCCTCCTCCTCTTCCTCCCTCCCTCCCACACACACACACACACACACACACACACACACACACACACACACACACACACACACGGTAAGCTTCAACTGAAGCGTCCACACTTGAACTTTTAGAATTATTTAAAAGCCTTTTTCCATCTTGAAGAACAATTTCAGCGACGTTCCCGCCCGCCGTTCATCCAGCGCTTACCACGGAAAACCGGGACAGGAAGTCCGATCATCCGCCTTCGGGCGGAGGGCGGCTTCCCGCCGGTGCACACACCTGTGTGAGTGTGTGTGTGTGTGTGTGTGTGTGTGTGTGTGTGTGTGACGGGCGCGTCGAGGCAGGTTCTTTCCAACGGTCGCCGCCGTTCCCCCGTGATGAGGCGCCGCCTTCTCGGGCACAACCCGTCCGCTTCCCTTCGCTGCGCCGTGACAGAAAGAGCTCGGAAGATCAGGAGCACACACACACACACACACACACACACACACACACACACACACACTTTAAACCCAGAGAGTTGATCTGTCAGCGGCGCCGGGAGAAATCGGATCGGGGAACGGGATTTTCTCCATTTAGTTGTGCTCCAAGCACGGCGGCCTCTTTTTTTTTTTTTTTCTGGAGCAGAGGGAAACAAACGAGGCGGCGGCGGCGGCGGCGTCCTCGCCGCTCGGGTCACGTTCCACTTTTCCCCGCGTCACTTCGACTTCCCGAGCGCGCGGGAAGCGAGCCGCGCTCAAGGTGCGGCGCTAATGGGATTCTTAGCTAATCGTAATGGTCCCGCTAATCGTCCCCGGCGACGCGCCCGGGCGCTCGTTATGCTAATGGCTCGTGTAGAACAGTTTTTCTCTCCTCACGAAATATTTAACGGGAGGTCGTTTAATGGATGGTACACGCGGTTTCAATTTAGACGCTCCTGTCCGCTGGGGGGCAGGGGGCGGGGGGAGGCCTGGGTGGAGGAGGCTGCCAGCCATCTGCGCCCCGGGCGCCGAGAGCCCGGCTCTCCAGGCCCCTGAGCCTCAGACCGGGTCGAGTGGACCGGGATGGCCGCCAGTAACTCTGCACGGAGGGGGGGGGGGGTCGGGGGGGGCGCCAGATTCCCAGCGCAGGAACTGGCAACCCGGAGCGAGCATTACGGGAGCAGCCGGCGGTTCTGGAGGCCCGGACTGGTCGCAGCTCGTCTCATCAAACCTGCCCCGCCCCCGAATGAGGATGAGTGTCGCTCGGTTAGCGGAGGGGGGGGGGTGGCTTTCATCCAGCTTCCTCCTCCTCCTCCACCTCCTCCACCTTTCCGCTGCTTTGAAGAAGACGAGCGGAGCTGCATTAACCCACTTCGCTGTATTGTGTGTGGCGCACGCCGCCGCGGGTGATGAAGGCCGCTCTCATCCCCCCACCCCCCCACCCCCACCCCTTTGTAACCAGCCATACAAAGATGGAGGGGGGGGTGATAAACGCCGCTCTTACACGACGGCGTCTGTGATGTCGTCGTGTCGGCGCTTAAGCACATCAAAGGTTGGCAACACGCAGCTGGGCCCCCGAACGCCAAATAACACGGAGTTTTACGGCGGCTAATTAAATAGCGGAGAATCCGCCGTCTCCCGGCGCCGCCGCTCGCCGTTCTTTTAATTAATCTAATTAGGGGTCAGGGCGCCGTCGCCGCGATTACGCATCGTGAGAGCCCGGGCGAGCTCGCCGAAGCCGGACGCGGCGGCAGCGGCGGCGATGCAGGTTAGGGTGCGCTCGTTTTTAAACGGCGCTAACGATTTGAGTTTGACGGCTCACCCCACAGAACCCCCCCCCACACACACACACCTCTCTTTAACGTAATCCAGATGAATAATCATAATCCCATTTTTTTCCTTTGTTCGGGGGAGAAAATAAAAAGCTGGTACCCGGATAATCGCTGAATTCAACGATCTGTGTAATTAGTTGCTAGCAAACTGAAGACGATGATGATGATGATGATGAAGGTGAAGGTCTATTTATCTCCGTCAGGAAACTACTACGGGACCCCGAAGCCGCCGGCGGAGCCCAACCTGGTGCAGCCCGACCTGGTGGACCAGGTGCTGTTCGACGAGGACTACGGCGGCGAGGTCCCGAGGAAACGCACCACGTCCGTCAGCAAGATGGACCGGAAGGACAGCGCCGTCCCCGAGGAGGAGGACGACGACGAGAGGCCGCCGCTCGTCAACGGGCTGCCCGGTCAGCAGACGCGTCGCGAAAAAAAACCTTTCGGCGCCGCTCGAACGAAGACTCGGACTTTGGCGGCCGATTGAGCGATCGGTTGAGGCGACGGAATAACGATTAGATTAGTCGATGGCGCGTCATGCGGGGCGGTTTTAACGCCGGTTTTACTGCGTCGTCTCCGAGGTTCCGTCTGCCGGGTCACCTTGAGAACCCCCAGATCCGGAGAACGCGACGGGTCGGTACCTCCGGCCCTCCTGCGGCAGAACCGGGCCTGGGTTCTCGTACCCGGAGACAGGCGGGTTAACATCGGGCTGATTTTTCTTTTTGAGCAGAATGAAATATTGTTTTGACAGTCACGGCTCGCGCGCTTGCTTGCTCAGCTGCACAAAGGATTTGCAGAAAATCCAAAGTCTGTTTACCCAACCGCTCCGCCCGGTGCCGGAACCAAACAGAAACGACGCCGGGGGTTCTTTTTATGGAGAGGAACCGGTCCCGACCGTCCGTAGATGGTCCGAGTCACGGTCGAGCGGAGCGGAGAGAGGTTAATGGAAAATGTGAGTCTCCGCTGCAGACTGTCCTCAACCCCCCCACACCATCACCCATCGTGGAGGGGGCGCTCACCCTGCGATGAACCGGACTGGGCCCCCCCACCCCCACCCAACCATCACCACCCCCCACCCCCCCACCCAGGCTCTGTAAGTGGAGCTGGAGCTCGTACAGTATCGTCCCTGCGCTTGCGTCTTTAAAAACGAAGCAGCAAAAGATCGACTGCACCGCAACAAACGCTAAAAATTAAAATGCAGGTGGAAAGATCTTTAGGGAACTACCCCCCCTCCTCAGATGTGTGTGTGTGTGTGTGTGTGTGTGTGTGTGTGTGTGTGTGTGCGTGCGTGACATCTCCTGGCTTCTCCTCCGCAGCGAGGATGAAGAGCGCTGCCGTTTCATCCCTTTATCCCCATCTTCTGAGGGGAGGCATGAAGCGCTAAGTGAATTAGGAGGCCCTTTGTTGTGTGTTTCATGTTCATTGTGGAGCGCTTTCTCATTAAAGGGGTTGGGAATGTGTGTGTGTGTGTGTGTGTGTGTGTGTGTGTGTGTGTGGGTGGGGGGGTGTACGGATGCAACAGAATATATGTGTAATATATGTGTAATACCGCGGCGCAGGAGCCGCCTCGGGGTTCAAACGGCCCTTTGCAACGCGAGTCGCTGCCTCTGTGATCGCAGGGAGCTCGTACGCGTCGGCGCCGCGCGCACACACGTGCTAACGCAAACCGCAGCCCTCCGGCGAGGACGCGCACGCAAATCCTCGGATCCTTCCGGTTCGTCACGGTTCTTCCCCCGCTGCTTCCCCCTCCGCAGAGCTCAAGGAGCGGGCGGACTGGAGGAAGGCGGTGCCCAGCTACACCCAGTCCAGCGGCTCCATGGACTTCCGCACCTGGAGCTCCCTGCCCCGCGACGACAGCCTGGAGCCCCTGCCCCTGAACTGGGAGATGGCCTACACCGAGACCGGCATGGTCTACTTCATCGAGTGAGTGCGAGAGCCGCCGCCCGCGGCCTGCGTCGAGCTTCGGCCGTTGTGAACTGGACCCGGACGAAATCAAACGTTGTGCTCGCAGCTGGCAGTTTGTATTTTACAGTAAAAAAACAAAAAAAACGACATCCGAAATGTAAAATGTCCTTTTATGCCGTTGGAGAAACACGAGCTCATCGTCTGCATAGAAACAAACAGCCAGGGAGCCGCAACTGGTGGAAATGTTCCTTTATTACCACGTACCGCTGCTATAAATATATTATTTATTATATAATATATTTATTGTTATTATCAGTCTGCACCTAAAAATAGTCCCCACCCCCCCGCCCCACCCCCCACAGCAAGTCCTCCTTGCTTTGTAAAGATGAAACTGTATTTGTCGCAGAGTCGACTTCAGCTTGATCGGGTTTCGGGCTCAGTCTACGCTCTGGATCAAAGTGTTGGGTGCGCGCCGCGTTGAAAATTAAAGTCGTGCTGCTCGATGCATGATGCAAAACGCAGATCCGTGTTCCCGCCGGCGCTGAATTCGGGAATTCGGATCGGTGGAGTCGGGGTTTGGGATCCCGTCATCGAAACAGGAGGAGGAGGAGGAGGAGGAGGAGGAGCGATGCAGTAGACACCACCTCCCCTCCCCTCCCCCGCCGCCGCCGTAAAGCGTGTTTTCACATTCACATTTGGCTCGGAGCCTCGTGTCTCCGCACATATCAGCGGGCCGTCGTGATTTTCCTCCTGGTTACACACCCCAGTTGTTCAACGCGTTTGAGGATGAACAAGTTTGTCGTGCCCCCCCCCCCCACCCCCCAGTAAAAGCCACCTAACCATGAACACGGTAACGTGACAGCTGGAGATGAACCCGCGGATCACGCGTGTGCTGATGACCCCCCCCCCCCACCCACCCACAGCCGTGTTGACCATGTCTCCTGCTCTGTCTCTCCGCAGTCACAACACCAAGACCACGACGTGGCTGGACCCCCGCCTCGCCAAGAAGGCCAAGCCCCCCGAGAAGTGCGAGGACGGAGGTGCGTGGGGGGCGGACGCTCACGTGGCGCCCGTTCTTTTTTGCGCCGTATCCCCGGGACGCTAATGCGAGCTTTAAGTGCAGGCGCCCCGGGGCCCCCGGCTTTAATGGGCTCTATCCAGGCAGCTCGCTCTTGCGTGAACGGCGGCGTGATGTGTTCACCGGGCCGTGGCGCGCGGCGGCCCGCGCACCGCCATCTTCGCGCCGCAACGCGAGCGTGACACCTGTTTCCTCTCTCCGCAGAGCTGCCTTACGGCTGGGAGGAGATCGACGACCCGCAGTACGGCACCTACTACGTCGAGTAAGTCGCTCGATTCTCGCCGTTTTCCATCGCGCGGCGTAAATTCGGCGAACGGATCCGGAGCGTGTGGGAAGCGTTTACCCGCAGAACCATCCCCGCTTCCGGGCTTTTCCCCCCATTGTGTGTCGGCGGTGTGGTGTGACCTGTGCGCGAACACGCCGCCGATTGTGCGCTCGCTGTGTAGGAGTGCGAGTGTACGCCCCCCCCCAGGTACAAGTGAACCAGCGTGTAGATGCAGCCGCCGGCGTGAAACAATAGCAGTGGTTTGTTTGTATGTTGCTGCGTTGGGGGGGGGGTCACATGACCTGTGTGTGTATGTGTATGTGTGTATGTGTGTGTGTGTGTATGTATTTATAGAGTTAGAAAATCATGGCCGCCCCCGTGAAGAAGGTGTTTTCACACCCCAGTCGCTGCTGTTGCATGTATGTACACATACATGTGTATATATGTGTATGTATGTTTACATACAGTATATATATGTATTTATGTGTACAGTGTATGTGTACTTGTGTGTATCGTGCTCTGGCTGCAGCCACATCAACCAGAAAACCCAGTTCGAGAACCCGGTCCTGGAGGCCAAGAAGAAGCTGAGCATGGAGACGGCGGCGATCCAGCAAGCAGCGTCGGTGCCCTCCCAAGGTATCACACACACACACACACACACACACACACACACACACACACACACACACACACACACACACACACACCTTCCTCTCTGTTTGGATTGTTTGGAGAGAAAAAAAAAGAGGAGAGGAGTGAATTAAAGGCCACCGACGCTGCGACACACGGGACAACAACATGCACCTGCTTCCTGAGACCCCGCCCCCCCGTCTACGTTGGAGTCATGTGACGTGCCCCCCCACCCCTCCCCCATCATGGCGAATGCCTGCGTACACGAGCGTCGGCTCATCGTCTAAAACGTTATTGTGGTTTAATTACTCGTCGGCCTGAAACACGTCGCGTGGGAGCGGCGAGTGACGTCACGGCCCGAGCGCGTCGACCTTCGGGCGCCAACAACAACAACGGCTCGTCGAAGTGACGCCGCCCCCCCCAGCACTCGTGTAATCCGCGTTTTCGCCAGCCCCGGCTCTCCGGGTTGACAAGCCAATTTTTCTCCCGCAATAAACGTTATGAATTAAGCATGTTTTCATTACGGCGGATGTTTAATAGATTACAGCGCCGCCGCATCGCAGATAGACAGGCGAGCGCCGGTGGGACGGGGGTGGTGGTGGGGGGGGGGCTTTTAGCGGCACATGTGGCGACAGCTGGTGGAACAGGCCGGGGCGTAATCTGCTCAGGTGTGCCCCCCAGGATTACCGATTACACAACCTGGTTAGCGCGCCGCGATGAAACCGCGGCGTCTGCAGTTACGCCTCAGGCAGCGATCCAGAGCCGTGGACGCTCCCAATTGTGGTTCCCGTTCAACGTTTTCCTCGCGTTTGCTCGGTCGCCTTCCTAGCGTGCCGCTCGTCGACGCTTTTTTTTTTTTTTTTAAATCCCGCCCGGTCGAGCGTCAGATTTACAGCGCGCGAGGAAACGGAGGCCGCGGCCGTTTGATGCGGCGGGATCCGACGGTTCTGCCTTGCCTCCGGGCCCGTCGGAGCCTGCCCACGAACGCTGGCGCCGAGGCCCGGCTCGCGCTCGCTTCCTGTTTCTCTCGCTCTCTCTCTCTCTTTCAACCTCCGTCTGAAGAAATCCCACGTCGGAGCCATTTGAATGTGATTATGGAAATGAGCTGATGTCCGCGCCGGCTGTGATAAGTTGCTCCGACTCACCGCCGCTCACGTCCGCGGTCGGATGTTTACGACCAGCCGAACCGTTTGATAGCGTTGCTGCATTTAAATTCCTCACGCACACACACACACACACACGTTCACGAAAGGAAACGAGCGGAAAACCGCTCAGTTTTTCCCGAAAACGAGATATGTAAATGGGCCCGGCCCGCGTACGCCGGGATGAAGGGATAAAAGAGGAAAGGATCGGGCGAAGATACGCAGCTTTGAATTTCCGTACGCACGGCGGCCGCTCTCAGGTGAAACTGTGCTTCAGCACCTTTTTCATAATCACGGATTAGCATTAAGATTAAATTTACAGCATTTTTGTCCATTATTTATCGCAACATAGAATCCACCTTAATAGATCTGCCCTGTTGTCACTGGCAGGGAGGATAGTGAATATAAGATCAACTTGTTTGCAGACGATGGTTTACTGTATCCGGAGGAAAGCATACCCAAATTTGTGAAAGTGTTGGGGTCATACTGGACCTATACATGTGGCGATTGTTTTGTGCGACGCCTTTCAAGACGGATGTGAATCCATTAACCAGCCCCCCACACACACACACACACACACACACACACACACACACACACACACACTTTGTGCGCAGATAAGGGAGGCCTGTCGGGCTTCACGGCGGACCCCGGCCAGCTGAAGGGGGACATGTACCACACGGCCCTGAAGAAGAGCCCCCAGGGATTCGGGTTCACCATCATCGGCGGCGACCGCACGGACGAGTTCCTGCAGGTGAAGAACGTGCTCGGCGACGGCCCCGCCGCCCACGACAACAAGATGGCGTCCGGTGAGCGCAAACAAACAAAAAAAAAAAAAAAAAGAAGCTCCGACCGACCTCATTTAGCTGGTGGGAAGATCGACGGGTTGTTAATTTGTGCGATGTTAAAGGGAATTCCTTTGCAGTCTGCACACCTGGAGGTGTTAATCCGATTTCTCCGGTGCCCATTTAACCCGACGCCGTCCAACGAGGCGATAACGGCGGCGGCGGCGGCTCTGTCGGGGGCGCCGTTTTACAGCCGACTCCGTTCAGGTTGAACGGCGGAGCGAGCGAAGGGGGGATGAGAGGCTGAGTGGAGAGAAAGGGATGAGAGTCAGGGAGCTGCCAGGAAGAAAATATGAGGCAGGCAGCAAGAGCTCCCCGATTGGATCAAATCCCAGAGCGCCATGTCACCGACTTCCTCTTCACCTCCTCTTCCTCCAGGTGACGTGATCGTGGAGATCAACGGGATGTGCGTGCTGGGCAAGACTCATCCGGAGGTGGTCCAGATGTTCCAGTCCATCCCCGTCAACCAGTACGTGGACATGGTCCTGTGCCGCGGCTACCCGCTTCCCCCGGACGTGGATCTGAGCAGCGACGACCCCCTGCCGCCTCCCCCGCCCCCGGCGGCCGCCCCGCCCCAGCAGGCCCTGCACGGCGGCGAGGTGATGACGGCGGTGCCGCTCATCAACGGGCAGCCGCTGCTGGTGAAGGGCGACGTCTTGCACGGCTCCTCGCAGGAGCTGCACTACGTCACCACCGACGCCAGCGGCCGGCCCGTGGTGGCAGCCGTGCCCGCCGACGGGAGGCAGGGGGAGCGCGGCGAGGCGGTGGCGGCGGCGCTGCTGCAGCCGGAGTTGGCGAGCGTACCTCTGGTGAAGGGGCCGGGCGGGTTCGGGTTCGCCATCGCCGACTGCCCGCTGGGCCAGAAGGTGAAGATGATCCTGGACGCGCAGTGGTGCCGCGGCCTCCAGAAGGGCGACGTCATCAAGGAGATCAACCGGCAGAACGTGCAGGCGCTGAGCCACGCCCAGGTGGTGGACATCCTGAAGGACCTACCTGTGGGCAGCGAGGTCAACGTGCTGGTGCTGCGAGGAGGTGAGGCGCGACCACGCGGCCAGCTCACAGTGCTGGTGGTGACAGGAAGTGAGACGGGGGGTTCTGATTGGTTGGTTGGCGGTGGGAAGGGGGGGTAGGTATTGGCTGAACACACCCTGTTGACCTGCGTGGCGGCATGACCGAGCTCCACCTGCACCTCCTCCTCCTCCTCCTCCCTGCTGCAAGGGCGGTCGGACCCGACCCATCGCACCCAACCCGTCGCACCTCAGGGTCGTCCCACCGCCGAACCAGAACCAGAACCAGATCCAGAACCAGAACTCCCCCCTCTTGTGGCCTGTTACGAGTCTCAAGAGCGGGAATTACATAAGCTGCTGGGATGCGCTTGATTCCACGGCGACGGGAGGGAGGAGGGGGGTGGGCACCCTTCAAATGTCTCCCACATCCACCCCCCCCCACAACACGCTCCGGATCGGCTTTGATCATCAGCAGAGGGGCTG
>JAFBJZ010000421.1:0-100000 GCA_016785225.1 Psettodes erumei | reverse complement strand
GCCGCCGTGCAAAAAAAAACAAACAAACTCTCTCTCCTCTCGCAGGTCCACGTGATCGGAAACTCATTTCACCCGCCAGCCGCTCCGGACGAGGTGTTCCTGTCCGACGCGTCGCCCCCGCCCTCGCCGTATCCCTCCGCCTTCCCCTTGTCCTACAAGCCCAAACACTCCCGCAGCTGGAGCTCCGCCTCCCCGCGCGGCCTCAAGCCCCGCGGCGCCGGCTTGAGCTCGGTGGAGGAGGGCGCCGAGTGGGCGGGCGAGGACGAGGGCCCCGCCGCCGCCGCCTCCCTGGATCAGGTGATCTTCTACAAGAGGACCAGGCCGGCGAAGGATCCCCGAGAGCTAACCAGCCCAAAGAGAGCAGGGGACACGTCTCCCAAAGCCAAAGAGCAGCACCGCGGTCCCAGAAAGACCGGGGGTCACGCGGCCGCGGCGGCGCCCGTCGGCCCCGGGACGGTCCCGCCGCGGCCCGCCGAGCGTCAGCGGGGCCCTCACAGGAGATTAAGCTCCAGCAGAGACGGCCTGAACCCCGAGAGGAAGAACCTCGAGGTCGAGGCCGCGCCGCGAGGGGTCGGGCCCGTTCAGGACGCTTTTAAAACGAGGGGAGCGGCGGCGGAGTCCCGCCGCCACGGGACGCCCCCTCCGGCCGCCGCAGAGAGGGAGACGGGTCCGGGGAAAGACTCGGGGCGGCGGGACGCCAGGAAAGACTCCGTCAAAAAGAGGGAGACGTCTTCGCTGTCCTTCAAAGGCCGGAAGGTCTCCGTCGTTTCTCCGAGCGAGGTCCGGCGAGACACGCCCCCCCGCGGCGGGAAGGAGGACGGCGTCCCGGGGGCCCCGCGGAGCCCGGGGGGCCCGGTCGGGCCCGGGCCGTGGAAAGTGCCCAGCTCGGCCAAAATCCTGTCGCGGGCCGAGGTTCTCCGTGACGCTCTGTGAAGCTTCGGGGTTTTCTTCTGAGCGCTTCCACCAATCAGAGAACACGTCTGTTTTTTCCTTCGGGACCGTTCGCGGATTTTTTTTTTTTTATTTGGGGGGGCGTTCCTGCGCCGTCCCGTGTAGCAGCTCCCCTCGTCGGGCACGGCGTTTTTTTGAAAATGTGAATATGTGCCAATCCCCGCGGGACGATGCAACGACCCATATGCAAAGAAAGGCCCGGGGCGCCACCCCGTCCCGCTCTCGGCCTCGGCGCCGGGCGCTCCGCTCGCGGGCCGGCCCTGGACGCGTCGGTCGGGACTCCGCCCGCCAGACCAGAAACTCGTGCTCCGCCCTGCCGCGCGGTTTTTACGGCGGCACCGCACGTGTACGTTTTGATCCGCGACGAGCTCTCGCCCGATCTCCCGCGTCGCCATGGACCCGCAAGCTCAAAACGTGTCTCATTGTGTGTGTGTGTGTGTGTGTGTGTGTGTGTGTGTACAAACACACACACACACACACACACACATGAGTGTGTTTTACCTCCTGAATTCATTGCACTGCATCTGCCCCCTGTAGCATCAACAGTAACAGTCGTATTTAATTTGTGACGTTGACTTGCTGCCAATGCATTGTCTTTATTATTATTATTATTATTATTATTGTTGTTGTTGTTGTTATTATTATTATTTTGTAAAGGTGTGTGTGTGTTTTTTTGTTTGGGTTTTCTAAAAGTTGCGCTGAGTGAGGCCAAAATTGCGGTTTATATAGTGCGTACGATGCCGTGCGAGTTTTTGTGCGTCAGCAGCTCATGGGGGCAGCTTGTGAGATGAAGACACGTTCAGGTGAGCTCAGGAGATGAAGACACGTTCAGGTGAGCTCAGGGAAACGCAGCGTCGTAGCAAACGTGCCATCAGGTCCACGTCGGAGCCGGGGGGGGCGTGTGTGTGTGTGTGTGTGTGTGTGTGTGTGTGTGTGTGTGTGTGTGTGTGTGTGTGTGTGTGGGGGGGGGGTCCTTGTGCAATAGTTGGATCGGTTGTCGGTCCGGGCCGGTCCAGAGTCAGATCACGACCTTCTTACTGTGCGTCTCTACATCTGTGCGTCATCGCTGTGGCCTTTGTGTCGGTAAACAACAACAACAACAACAACAACAACGACCCGTGTGTTATCTCGTAGATGTAAATGTTTGTACATTGTACAGCACCTTTATAAAATACTTGCCGAGTGCTCTTTCAGGGGAGGAGGAGGAGGAGGAGGAGGAGGAGGAGGAGGAGGAGGTGGAGGAGGTGGAGGAGGAGGAGGTGGGGGGTGATAGAGATATATAAAATCGCTCCGTTATTTTTTTATATATAAAAAAAAAAGAGAAGATATTTAAAAATGGATCGACGGGCCGTGGTGTTCCCTTCCTGCACTGACGAATAAAGTTCTACTGAAAACCCGCTGAGAGTCTTCTGACCCACACACACACACACACACACACACACACACACACACACACACACACACACACACACACACACACACACACACACACACACACACACACACACACACACACACACACACGCCACCTCCTGACGCAGTTTGTGTTTCTCACCACTAGATGTCACCGACACGTCGTGTGTGTTTTCTTTGTGCGTGAACGTGTTTGCGGGTAAATTTTCTGTTAAAGTCACTTTTTTTACTGTGTTTTTTTTTTTCTTCTCTCTTTCTCAGCGGCGACATCACAGGAAGTGACCCGGAGACGCACAATCGCGATTAAAAAAAAGTAGAGGTTGGGACGGCAGGTATGTGTGTGTGTTAATATGTTGTGTGCGTCGCCTCCTCACCGCCGTTATCAGGGGCGAGGAGACGCTCGCTCCTCGCGCTGCTGTGCGGCGAGATAAGACGGCGAGGATGGGGCCCCGGTCGCTGGCGGGCGGGGCGAGCTGGATTTAGTCACCTGCTCCTTATTTTTTTAAGCCTTAAAAGGAGTCGAGGTGCTCATTCCTCCGCTCCCAGACCTGGCCAACGTCTTTTCACATCCTGTAACCACACACACACACACACACACACAAACATTTTTGTGAGAGTTTCGGGCAAACAAAGTTGTCGTCTTCGTTGCCAGGGTTTGTGTTGGAACACGTGTGCGGGGTTTCTCAGGAAACACAGGGTGGGCGGGCGGGCGGGCGGGGGCGCCTGTCCACAAAACACTGTGGTTTACGGGCAGGAGGAGTGTATTCACCCCAGAGTGTGTGTGTGTGTGTGTGTCAGGCAATGAGCTACACACACACACACACACACACACACACACAGGGCCCACCCCTCAACAAGACTGTAACGTATCCATGGCAATAACCCAAACCACAGAAATCATTCTTCCTCTTTTATCGTGATGATGATGATGATGATGATGATGTACACGTGTAGAAACAGGATTCATCAAGTTGTTTTTTTTTCCCTGTCGAGGCCCAGACATGATAAACCCCCCCCCCCCCTTTTTTTCCAGGACACACCCAGAATAGCTCCACTTTGTGCTGTTGCAACACTTGGGAAGACATCACTCGTGTAATAACAGCGGAGAGACCGACACTTCCGGTTTGTGACGCGCGGATCTTTTTTTAAAAAATAAATTAAAAACACACACACACACACACACACACACACACACAGTTTGTCGTGGACGTGTGTGAACCTGTTTGCTCGTTTCGTGATCGCGAGCCGGAGTTAAAGGCGCTGAGCAGCGTCAGTGTCGCCGGTGTTGAAAAGAAGGACTTCCTGTCGCGCCTTTTCAAAATAAGACGTCCAGCTTCACGCTGAACCACGATGCTCGTCTCCTCAGACCTCTTTTTGTTTGGTGTTGTTGTTGTTGTTGTTGTGGACGACAACAAACAACAAACACATTACATTATCAGCAGCTCAGACCCGCACGTGAGTTCACCGATGAGCCCCATGTTAGCTAACGCCTGTTAGCTTGAGCCGGCGCGGTTACAAAACAACACAACGAGTTGTGTATTAGTGACAATGGGGTCAAGGCAGACTTGTATTAATCAACCGATCGATCGATAGAGCCCGCAGTCGGTAACTAATGACTGAAGAAGTATCGTCTTCTACGGGGCAACGAGCTCTCGCTTTTATTGTGAAACGCCTTTCCCCTACTTCCGGTTCTGTTATAACTTTTTTGTCGCCGTTGACGTGAACTTGACGGGCGGCTGATATCTGATAGTTGCGGTGCGTCCAGGGGCGGGTCAGTGCGGTACGAGACGCGGACCGGACCGCGGCGGATCTCCGGGCGTTCACTTCGATCGATCCGCTTCTTTTTTCTGTTTTTACTCTGTTTTTTTAAAATCTTATTGTGGAAATGAAAGTCCCGCTGAGCCGATGCGCGCTGTTGATGAGCCTCTTTTCTCTGACGGCTGCAGGTCAGTGACACGCGTCTGTTTTAACGATCGATTAATTGATTGATTGATTGACTTCATGTTTATCGACGTGTTCGCGGTTTAAACTGTTACGACGCAGCGAGGCCACGCGCGCACACACACGGAGGAGAATTAAAATAAAGAAAATTTAAAAACCACAGACTGATGATTTTATTCACTTATTTTGTTTTTCACATTAAAATTAATTTCTCGCTGTCTAAACGGGACTTTAATCAGGTTTGTCTTCAGTTACAATTAATTAATCATTAAACCAGCGCTTTATAAATCAGTTACAGGTCGTGGATAATAATTTTTAAAATAATGAACTATTTTTAGGTTGCCAGGTTGTGAAAACTCTTTCTTTGTTTCTGACTAATTACCATTTGCACCCTCAGTCTCAGTGACTCCATTTATGAAAGCGCATTAATCCGACAGAGTAAATTTTATTATCATCCTAATCCCTCTCAGACCCTGTGACTCTGACCGTTAACGTATTTATTCCAGTACGTGTAATCTGATCCGTTGCCTGGAACTGGATTATTAAGGCCGATTTGTAACAATAACATGTCGCTGTTGTCTCCAGCCGACTGTCCCCAACCCCGGGGGAAAGAAAACCTCGTGTTAACGAAAGAGACGCTCCTGATAAACGACTTTCCGGAGGGATCCGCCATCACTCTGGAGTGCGCTAACGGCTACGTGAACGAAAGCGGCTCCGGGGTCGCGAGCTGCGTCGGCGGGAGTTGGACCGAACCGGATCTCGTCTGCAAAAGTGAGTCCCCGTCGGCGTCGCGGCCGGCCGCCGTCGTTTCCTCCCCACTCGTCCCGTAACCGTAACCGTCCCGTTGGTTTCTGTGCGGCAGAGAGGGACTGCGGCCCCGTCCCGCCTCAGCCCAACATGAGCTTCAACACCAGCGGCGGGACCCTGTTCGGCGCCAGGGTGACGGTCATGTGCGACAAAGGGTGAGTAACGGCGTGAGACAGCGTCACCGCTACGTCAGCGCTACGTCACAAATCCGCGGCGGGAAAGAAACGGACGTAGCCGATTTGAAGCTCGGCGATTCGGCCGCAGCCATCTTGGTTTTTTTTTAAAAACAGGACGTGACCGTATTTGGACGACAGGGGCGGGACCTGACCCCCGCTGAGAACGACACGCATGCTACCTGTCAATCACAGCGTGGCCACGCCCCCCCTCCCCTACTTCCTCCTCAAAAAGGATCATAATGTTTACAGACATGTGGTGGCGTCGCCCCCTGGTGGTCGTTCAGGAGAAGACGGGTTTAACGCTAACACACCAGGAAGCTACGTCCATGTTTTAAATTTTTTTTTTTTTTTTTTTTTTTTTAGATGAATGAATCAATCAGCTGTTTTTTTCAACAGGTTCGAGATTCAGGGGTCGAGCTACAAACACTGCTACGCTACGGGCTGGGCGGGGAGATCCAGGTGTGAGAGTGAGTGTTTCGCGTTTCCTGATCCCGGCAGGCGGAGGCGCCGCGCGTTCGTTGTCCTAACTGCTCCGCCCGCTCCGTCTCAGTGATCACGTGTCCGAAACCTGCCGACGTGACCAACGGCAGAAGCCTGTGGGCGTCACCTGACGACCCGAAGTACGGGGAGACGGTCGGGTTCGCCTGCCGCCCGGGATACGCCCTCGTCGGGAGAGACGCCGTCACGTGCGGCGAAGGCGGCGAGTACGATTCTCCGCCTCCCGTGTGCGAAGGTGAGTCCGTGGATGAATGAATTATCAATCTGTTGACGCGTTCAAGGACGGTCGTAAATCAGGGGCTCGTACGGCCTCGATATTTTTTTAGAACGGAAAAGCTTTTTACGCTCGGGGGGAAAAAGTTTTCCGGGCCGCGATTCGTGGGAAACACACGTTTCCTGTCGGAGACGAGGTGGTGAAACAGGAGCCTCCGTCGCCTCGTAGAGAAGTTGATGGTGTCGCGCCGCCGTGACGTTCAGTGACGTAGGTTTGACCACAGCAGCTGCAGCACGAGGTTTAACAAAAAAAAAAAAAAAGGGTTTAAGTTTAGGCATTTGTCTCCCGCCGCGCCACAGCTGCTCCCACAGCTCCACCTGCAACTCCATCTGCAGCTCCACCTGCGCCGTCTACAGCTCCTCCTGCGGCATCCACAGCTCCACCTGTAGCATCCACAGCTCCACCTACAACTCCACCTGCGCCGTCCACCGCTCCACCTGCAGCTTCCACAGCTCACACAGATAAAACTGCCGCCGCAGCAGCCACTTCCCCGCCTTCAGCGCCAGGTAGCGCCAGAAGTGTGTGTGTGTGTGTGTGTGTGTGTGTGTGTGTGTGCAGGTCAAAGAGTCAACACACTAACTGCGGGGTTTTGTACCTGCAGACACGCATGTGAAAGTTGTGGGCGACGACAAATACACGAGTGAGTGACCGCCGGCGACGCAGAAACGTGCGTGACCGCGCGCTGTGCGTTTTAACCCTGCGCTGTGTCTTTCAGGGCACGTGCCTGTGGCGGTCAGCGTGATCTGCACCTCGCTAGGTAAGCGCGCCCGCCGCTGCCCCGATCGAACTCGCGAAGACGATTGGTAACGTTGTGCGTCTGGTTCTCCGCAGGTGTTGTCGTGGTGGCGCTCGTCCTGCACAGGTTTTACCTGAGGAGAAAAGGGTGAGCGCCTGATTTTTTTTACCCGCCGCCGCCGCCGCCGCACGACTCCCGCTCTTCTCGCTCTTTCCATCCCCCGCTCTCCCCCCGTCGAGGGTTTCCGCACAGGCAGCGTGTCGGCGTTCCGACCCGCGCGGCCGTGACAGGGAAGTCTAGGTGTCCGGCGAGCCGAGGAATGAGGGAAGTCAACAGGAAATCCTCTAATAAAAGCAGCTGCGACCGCGGGAATCAACATGGAGACGCCGAAAGTCTCCGCGGGGGAAAGAAAAAAAAAAAGTGTTTGTGTGGAGACCAGCGTTAACGGAAAGAAAGCTTGGAATAACATGGACGGCGACTAACGCTAACGCTAATCAACAACAACAACAACAACAACAACTAATAATAATAAAACATCTCTGACATCAATTCCCTGTGTGGTGACGCCGTAGCTCGTATGACACCAGAGAGGACCTGAAGCCGGAGTTATTACAGTTCCAAAATCTTTAGCTTCCTCGCTCAGGTATCTGTCACTTCCTGTGTATTTCTCGCCGTAAAAATACCTCAAAAAAAAAAAAACGCGCACAACTGTGAATTATTTAACGTTTTCCTCCTCGTCTGTCGTCAGCTCGGCCAACGGGACCTCGCCTGTCTGACAGGGGACATCTGTGACCCGGCGGGACGACTGGAGCTCCGCCCCCACCACCACCACCCCCCCCAAAAAAAAAAAAAACACAAACCTGCATGGTGTATTTACTTACTTTATTTTTTAACGGGAAAAATTGTAAATATTTGACGTTTCGTACTTTATTTATGTAAAAACCGGAGCGAACACGTTTTTCCTCCGCGTGACGACAAAAAAAAAAACAACCCACTTCAGTTTGTGTTACTGTGCTGCTCTGTCGGGACACAACCCTGAAGAAAAGGTGATTCAGGACACACACAATGTGGTGGATTCAACATGCGGACTGATGGAGATAAAAATGGCTCCACCCCCCCCCTCGCTTTCATTTCAGGCTCTGTCCATTGTTCAGCGGCGACTTTTCTGATCCTCGCAAAATAATGGGAAACCTTGTTTTCATGAGGAAATACTTCAGAGGAGCCGCCCCCCCTCCCCAACCCCCACCCCTGCTCCGAGGGGGGGGGGGGCATGAAGAAAATTTGTAAATTCTCATAATTGTTTTTTTTTTTTTTTTTATGTTTTCAGGTTTGAAAGAAAATGTCAAATCGCTGCAATCTGACAGATTAAAACTAAAAACTTTACGACACTTTCGCTGGCAGTTTTTTTTCTCGGGGGGGTGGGGTGACCTCTGACCTCTGACCCTTCTGCCGTGGAGACTGGAGCGAGTTTGCAGGTTAAACCACCTCCGCTCTTTTTCACTTTCAGCGTCCGGAACGTAAAAGAGCGCGAGACTGAAGGCGGCAGACATGTTGTTCATCTGTGTGTGTGTGTGTGTGTGTGTGTGTGTGTGTGTGTGTGTGTGTGGTCGGTCTTCATCACCTGGCTCCTCCTCCTCCTCCAGCACCTGGGATCAATCATCCAATCAATCGGTCCCGCTGTAAGAGCTCTCTGCCCGGTTCTGCTGGGTCCGACCCGGTTTTCGCTCTCCGGGATCATGTGATTCATCCCGGGTCGGGTTCTTTTTCTTTTTGTCGTGTTTTGTCCGGCGCCGCCCGCCCGGGGGAAACCCGCCGTTCTAATCTGGACCGGTTCTGTTTGCGAGATGCAGCCGGCGAGGAATTCAGTTCGTAAACAAGAGGTAACGAAGACACGATGTGGAACCCGCGCGCCGGTCGGTTAACGCATCCGAGGCCTGCGAACGTACCCCGGGAAATACACAAGAAGTACTTCATCAGTACTACAACCAGAAGTACTTCACATGAACGAATCGGCCTCTTTCGGGAAGTTAACGCGTCGCAGCCGGCGTCCGTCAACGTTAAACGTCTCCGCATCACGACCCCACGATCCCGTCTTTAAGTCGCGTCCGTCCCGCGGCGAGGAGGGGGGGGGGCAGGGGGGGGCGGCGGGGGGGGTCACCGCACAGGAAAGGAGGGTAAACAACTAACGGGATTACACCACCACACATGTTTGTGTGGATTAAACCTGGCAGCCCGACCAGATGACGGGTCCGTGAGTCACCGTTCCACGCCGGGCCGCGCTCCTGCGGTTCTGGCGGTCGTGGCACGGCAAGCTGGGGAGGATGAGGAGGAGGAGGAGGAAGGAGGAGGAGGAGGAGGAGGAGGAGGAGGATTGATGCTCCTCTTTAAAGTTGTTCTCACGAGCTTCGGGGGCCCGAAGACGAACAAGATGTAAACGGTTCCCAGCGAGGAACGAGCAGCACCAGACCAGAACCAGATGTTTCTGCGCTGCGGCTGTAAGTAAATGTTTACGCGGCGTTCAACACGGGCTGCACTTAGCGCCGGGGCGCCCGCGGCGTCTTCACGTGACGTACGCCCACGCTGATGCAGACGCACCGGCGGCGCCGAGGGGCTTCAGCTCCGAGTCCGATCGGAACAACCTGCGGGAAATGACCCGTCTTCTCCTGAACGACCACCGGGGGGCGGCGCCGCCGGTCGGTTAACAATTTCACGCTGATTTCGTGAAAATTCACGTTATGATCCATTTAAACACCAGGAAGTAGGGGAGGTTTGGGGGGCGTGGCTTCCGTCACCTGACGTTCCAAATATGGCCGCAAGTAAAACACGTAAAATGACTCTTTTCTCTTTTTTAATAATTCTTATTATTCCCAGTGCGTTTCTTTTATTTCACTTCCAGTTCCTCTTCCAGTGTGATGTCATCACTGACTCCCCGGATCACGGTGAGTCACAGCGGCGATGATGTCACGCCTCGCCGCGACACTCCCCGTGATTCACGGTCCGTGTCGGCGCTTGTTTGCGGTCGGCATAGCAACGCGCTCGACTGACGAAGACTTTTTTAAAAAAAACACTACATGGGAATATAAAGTGTGTTTTTTTTTTCCACACTCCGCCCATCCTGGTGTTTTTCACCAGATTACGGGGCGGCTGGACTCCACAGATTAAGGAGCTGTTTCAGGTCACGTCACGTTAAAACGTTAAATATCTCATATATCCTAAAATGACGGGTCATGTGTGTGAGGATTAAAAGATTACGCGCTATAATTAAAAAATTTAATTCAGATAATCAATAAATTTAAAAAAAAGAAAATAAACCCAGAAGATTCAGGACAGGAGAAAAGTGCTGTGTCATGCTCTCACCTGCTTCTTCTTCTTCTTCTTCTTCTCTGCTCGTACCCGCTCGGGGTCGTCGCCCTCGGGTTGGCGGGACGACGGCGGCGGCGTTGGCGGCTCAACGCCGCCATCTGCTGGCGCCTTTTGGGAACTTCGCCCCGGCTGAGCGTCCCTCCACATTGTAACCGATTTCAAATGGTGCTAGACATGATGGGAACTCTGAGCACCAGAGGAAAACGGTCAGCCTTGGTGGGAGGGGTCGGGCGGGGTCAGGTGTCCGTGTCCGTCCGTCTCGCCGACTTTCCCGCCGAAGTCTGTTCCCGCTCAAGAACACCGATTTCAAATGGTGCTAGATGGGATTTTAAAACTCTAAGACACCATCTGAAACCAGTTCCCTGGGGAGGACGCCTCCAACCGTGACATCATCAGCGCCGTCGCAGCGACTGATTCCCGGGACGGTCCGATCCGCGTCTGGGCCGACGCAAGTTCTGGTTCCGGCTCCGTCCGGAGGCCGGAGGAGGAGCTGCTGCGTCCTGTTCGCTTGGCACCGACGCCGGCGAGGAGAACCCCTGAGTCATGGTGCTGAACGTGTCAGACAGCCCGGGAGTGGGGGGGTGGGGGGGTGGGGGGCGCGAGAGTGGGGGGTCCTCTGGTGCCGGTCCACCCCCCGCCCCCCCACCCGGACCAGAACCTGCCTGTGATTCATACTGTGATCTGCACAACCTCCCTGTGGACCTGCACAATAGGATCGTGTGTCCTCTCCTGGGTCGGCCTCAGGCATCCGGGCCGCTACCGGACCTGGAGGGGGAGGGGGAGGGGGGAGGAGGGAAGGGGGGAAGGGGTGACGGGGGAGGGGGGGAAAGGGAGGGGGGGTGAGGGGGGGCGGGGTGCAACAGAAAAACCAGGTCCTGAAACAAGTCATTCATTAGTGCGGACCCGGGGTCAGAACCCGTCCCAGTCCCCTATTCGTGGGTCTGGCGTGACGACGCCGGCGCCGCCCCCCCCCCCCAACCCGTCGCCAAATAATCCAGAACCTCCGGGCGCCTTCCGGGGACAGTTCCCCCGTCTGTCGCTGCCTAATCCCCGCCCCCGTGTCTTTGTATGCAGCATATAATTCTGCGCCTGATAATTAAACTGTTTCACGTACTTTGACCCAACGATCGTGGCCACGCCCCCCCTGCTCTGACTCCTCCCACGCCGCGCCGCTATTGGTGAACTCGGCCTCCACCTCACCGCTTCTTCTTTACTACGATACGCATTTGTATTTTTTTTTTGCCGAGTCACCTTCCTCGTGTTAAAGGTGCATCAGCGACTTTTAAGACTGAGGCACATTACGCAAGCACCGGATTGGGCTGAACGCGCTCCGTCCGTCCACGTTAATCCGATCGATCGCTGGTTCTTTATCAACGACAACAACGCGACACGCCGGAAATCCCACAATGCACCGGGGCAGGGCAGACCTGCAGCGGTCAAAGTGTGTCACGGGGAGTGCCGGCAGGTGAGAGGGTGACGTAAAGCGAACGCCCTCGCTGCGTGTGTGTGTGTGTGTGTGTGTGTGCACGTGTGAACAGAGTCGGTGGTTAATCCGCTTACAGATTAGAGATCCTAATTTATCAGGAGTGGGGGGGGGGGGCAAACCGGGCCGACGCGTTTCCGAAAACCACCTTTGGCGCGGAGTCGGTGCCGAGCGATGTCACTTCCTGCGTTTCGGATTGCGGCGGCGGCGGCGGCTGGGATAACACGGGGGGGGGCATTGATTAACTATAATGTTGGATTACGCCCCCCCCCATCTTAAAGGAATATTTACCTCAGCCGTTTGGTGTCGGCATTAATGAGTCGTCCCTTTTTTGTTTCCCGCGTTCGGCGATACCTGCGAGCGAATGCCGCCTCGCACTCGTCTATTAATACGATGCCGCCGCCGCCGCTGTCGAGCTGGGGCAGCAGCAGCAGCAGAGCAGCGGGTTTAATTTTAGCACCGTCATCTCTCGGCTCGGCGCCACCTCCTGCTCCGTCTGCGCGTGTAGGAGGGATTCTGTTATAAAAAGGAAGAGGGTCGCTCGGCGTCGGTGCGGGCTACAGGTGGTGCTGCCCCCCACCCCCACCCACACACACCCACACACACACACACACACACACACCACACACACACACACACACACACACGTCGACTCACGCTGCGTTCGCTGCGTCTGGTTTTTTTTTCGGGTTCGGCTGCAGCTGCCGAGGAAGTGGAGGAATGATTAAAAAAAAAAAAAGAATCTGTTCTGGGATGAAAACCGAAGCTGAAGTTTCGCCCCATTTCACCGGGCGCCTTACGGGGCCACGCCCCCTCACCCCACCCCCCCGAAAGAAACAACTATCGAGGTCACACACACACACACCCCGTCTGGGAAAGCGGGTCACTCGTTTCCGACGGTCGGCCTCGGACGTCGGGGCCGAGCTTCGATGCCGAGTCGATTATCAGACGCTTTCTGAAGTTCTGAAGCTGCCCCCCCCTCCCCCCCCCCCCCACCCCCTCCATCCCCCCAGCTCTCCACCCCCATCAGGTCGGCTGCTGATTCACCCATTGACTGGACAAATCCACTTGTCATGGCCGTGTGTGCGTGTTTCACCTCAGACGCTCCGTCGCGGCCGAGTAAGCTCTTCATCTCCTCCTCCTCCTCCTCTTCCTCCTCTTCCTCTTCCTCCTGCTCCTCTTCCTCCTCCTCCGATGACGACCGGGTCAATGGAGAAGGTACGAGAGCCCCCCCGGGTGAAGAGAAATAAACAGCAGCTCGGTTATTAAAAGCCACATTATTCTAACTGGAGGTAAATATAGACCCAGACATAAAAAACAAACAGGTTTTTTTTTTTTTTGGGGGGTGGGGGTGGGGGGGGGGTGGCTCATGTGTCGTCATCACTGCTCCACAGCGCCACGCCCCCCCAGCTTGTTTTCATCGCAGGCTATCCAGTGCGCACTAACAGAGCCAGATTACTATTAAGCGCCTCCGGGGATCTGTGTGACGCAGCAAACGCCGTTTGACGCCAGGAGACACAGAGCGAGCTGCGTCATCACCCCCCCCCACACACACACACACACACACTGCCCCCCCCCGAAATCACAACACAACTAATGAAACCGGCGCGAGTTGTGATTTCATTTAAAAATCAAAACTGCAGTAGTACACAAACACACACACACATACACACACACACACACACACACACCACGCACCAACGACGAGCCCATTGGGCCACGAGGTTCTGGACGATGGTACCGGTGCCGCGGCTGCGTCACGGCGTCGCGCGCTCCCACGGCGGGATTACGCACGGCCCCCGGTCTCTTGCGCAGCATCCTATTCCGAGCCGCTGCGCCCCGCCGGTCCCACGCTTTGTTTACATCCACCGGAACCGGATCGGACCGAGCTCGAACCCCGGAGTCATGCCCCCCCCACCCCCCCCACCCCTCCCTCCCCACCGACGCAGCGGAAATTCCCGCTGGACTTCATGTGTTTCTCGGTCCTTCTCGCTGACGCAGTTTGATTTTTTTTTTTACCTGTTGTCATGTCGATGACGAAACACTCGCGATTACAAAATAAAAAGTGTTTACGCCCCCCCCTCCACCCCGGAGCACGATGTGACTCTGGACTTTTTTTTTTTTTAATCTCCATGACGTCGTAATCTCACCTTTTTTCTCCACCCAGTATTATAAATTACACAGTGGTATTCTCTACGCAGATTACGCACCTCAGCTACATAAATAACTTACGTGTTTTTTTTAAATCCCGAACCCGTCCTCGTCCCGTGGCAGGAGTCCGGTCCGTTTCCCCGAGCCGGCACCCGGTGTCGGATCCGGTCCTCGGTCCTCGCACCGGTTCCCCCCCACCCCCCACCCCCCTCGTCCGCGTGCGGCCCCGCTCACCGGCGGCCGCCCGTTAACGCTCTCGGTGCGTTACGTTCGTGTGTGTGTCCCCCCTAACGATTTTCCATAGCGCAACACGGGAGCCCCGCCCCCTGACACTCCCCCGGGCGCCGATTGGCCGAGCGGCTCGCGGAGTCTTTCCTCATCGCCGGGGATCACATGTGGCTGACGCATGTTTACAAACATCGGCGGTGTCACGTGGGGAAGGACGCTGTTTTACCGTAAACCACCTCCCCCTGACGCAGCTTCCAGATGTCGTGCCGACAGCTATAACTCTTTTTTTTTGTTGTTGTTTTGTTTTTGTTTCGGCGCGATGGACAAAATCAAAAACGTTTTGTTTATTATTTCATTACTATTACTTTTTTTTTTTATTTGAAAGTGGGTCAAAAGGCAAAAAGGGGTCTGTCTTTTACAGTAAATAATGAGCTATATATATATATATATATATATATATATATATATTCGTAATAAGCACACATGAATATGTGTGATATCTTTGAGTGTGTTACTTTATTTCACGTTTGTTGGTCAGTCCTCACACATCCAGAAATTTGTGAGGTGACGAGACAAAAAAAAACAAACAACCCCATTAAACGGCCTGTACTGCAACGTCGTTTTCCTGCCGATAGGTGGCAGTGCAACACTCAAAATGATTCGGCAGAATGAGTTTGCAGTGGCTTTATTTTTTAAATATCGATTAATATATTCCCTCGTGTGTCTAAAGTGACATTATATACCTGTTTGTGTAGATTTGTTGTCGACTTGGCTGAGACATTTTCGTCCCACATCCTGAGATTATAAACAGACGTGCTGAGTCATTTTCCGACTCAACAAAACACTTTTTAGATTTAACATTTGATTAAACAAACAATCATTTTGTCGACGTGACGCGGTGTTTTTCCAACTTATCCAAGTCTCTTCCCGTTACAATCAATTACAGCCGCAAATCCAGTGGCTTTGCGTCACTTCCTGCTTCACTTCACAGTGATTTACGGTAACCGGGTGTGACTCACGGCTCCACTTTACGGTCCCTTACGGTAATCCTGCGCCGTGACGTCGCCAGGCTCGCGTTTTGGCGGGAAGTTGCCGCCCACTGTTGAGATCAAAAGGAGGAGAAAGAGATTGAACAAAGTTTCGTCTCTGATTGTTCGTGCCGCCGCTCGGCGCGCGCGATTTCAAAAGCAACAACAACAACAACAACAACACAACAACAACACAAAACCTGCCCTGAAAACAACAACAACAACAACAAAAAGATGATTTTGAACAAGAACAGTCGAAATGTTTGTGAGGGAAAACGAGCAAAGTGTGTGAGATATGAGTTATATAATCTCATAATCTGCCCTGAGTGCCCACACACGCACACACACACACACACACACACACACACACACACACACACACACACACACACACACACACACACCAGCAGATGGAGATACAGGACCGACAAATCAACATGGCGCAGGACTCACTGTGACCAGATGTGCAGGATGAATATTTCTCTGTTTTAATCAGACACACATATTATGGTACTTTTATGAAATATTACTTAGTAGTACTTTTTACTTAACTGCATACACACACACACACACACACACACACACACACACACATACGTTTTAGAGCCGTAGTTACAAGTTTTTCCACACAAAAAGCTCATGTAACTGAACAAATGTGTGTGAGTTAATATTCTGTACATGGTAATTCCCTCAGAGTACTTTGTACGTTTAAACTCTGAATACTTATTTAGTACGAGTACTTGTGTACTTTTACTCAGGAAACTGAGAAAGATGAAGATTGTTTACATGTAGATCACCTCACGTACTTTTGTGTGTGTTTGCTGCTGCAGGAAGAATCTCCATCGACGACGACGGCGGCGAGCTCGGTAAGTGAACGCACACACACACACACACACACACACACACACACACACACACACACACACACAAACACAAACACACACACGCACACACACACACGTCAGACGCTCCCGGCTCCTTTTGTTGCCTTTCTGTCCCAGAGTGTTCGCTGATGTCGGGACGGTGAAGTCCAGCAGACGTTTAGTTTATTTTGGACTAAGGATTAATAATCCCTCCGTCATCAACTCATGCACAGATTACAGCACAGACCGTGGTATCTCCCAGAGCGCGCTCAGAGGGCCATCACTCGACACGTCCCGCCGAGCGTCCACCGAGCTCCTCGCTGTTTACGCCACGAACTGCGAAGTCACGCGTGAGAAATTTTGGCGCCTTTTCGTGGCGTCGCCTGGATTATGTAAATGAGCCCATAAATAAAACAGCAGTGAGGCGAGATTGTCACAGTCACAGTTTATGAATCAGGCGTATTTACACATGCAGCACGTTGTTGTTGTTGTTTATTCCAAAAACTAATCCTGTGTCTCTGTTCTATGACTTTTTCTTTAAAAAAAAAAAGAAGAAAAAAAAGGAAGAATTTTTTTTTCGATTCACTGTTCCCAAAGAGTTGTTTACAATAATAAAAAAAAAAAATAAAAATAAAAAGCTGTACAGTAACACTCGTCAAACCTGGAGATCGAAGCTGCTGCGGATCTTTTTTTTTTTTTTTTTTTTTAATCCCTGACGTCGCAGGTCTGATGCTCACGAGCTGCGAGCGTCGGCCATTTTTTTTTTTTACAACAGAACAGAACCGACCCGGTTCCCTTCACGACACCGGGCCGGTTCTGCCCCGTCGTCAGGGAGCGACGGCAAATATTTGGCATTTTTGTTTTGTGTGATTGTACAATGATGGCTGGTAGATGGATGACAGGTGTGTGTGTGTGTGTGTGTGTGTGTGTGTGTGTCCCCCCCCCACACACACACACACACACACACACACAAGGCCATCCCAGTCCCAAACAAGACGTAGTCCGGAGCCCCCCCCCAACCCGGGGGCCCCGAACGTTTCACATTACAGGCATTGTCACTGTGATGAGCTTCATCATCGTCATCGTCACGCTTGGGGGGGGGGTAGGAGTCAGGGTGTGTGTGTGTGTGTGGCGGGGGGAGATTCATGTTGAATTGGCCTGAGTGTGTGGACAGAGGCAGCAGAGGGGATTGTGGGTGAGTGAGTCCCAGTGTGGGTGGGATGGGTGTGTGTGTGTGTGTGTGTGTGTGTGTGTGTGTTGGGGGGGGGGGGGGGGGGTCTTGATTCACATCTCCGTGTCGGCCACCGGGGTCTGGGAGTGTCCGTTGGTGGTGGGGGCGGCGCCAGTCCCGTTCTCCGGCGGAGACTCCCCGCCGTTGGCGGTGGGCTTGTCCAGGGGCTCCTGGGGGAGGGGGGCCACGGACACCAGGGTGTTAGCCTGGTTCTCCTCATCCACCTGGTAGGACTCGGCCTGGGGGGGGGAGTTTGTGTTAACTTCACAAACATGACACGCAAACAAAAGTGTGCGACCGAATTGTTTTTTTTTTTTGGGAGGGTGTCGGTCAAAAACAAACACATTCTTCGTTAGCGAGGTTTACGGGCTTCAGCTGTGCACGCTCAGGGTGTGTGTGTGTGTGTGTGTGTGTGTGTGTGTGTGTGTGTGCGTCAGCTGCCAGGTTAACACAACATGCGCACAAGCCTGTCGTGCTCCTCACAGCTGAAGGCTTCGTTAAAGTTGGGCGAGGTGGATCATATTGAATTCTTACGACAGAACCTCATCAGCCGTTTCATCAAACCATCACATGGGTGTGCCCCCCACACACACACACACACACACCCCCCCCCCCCCATATGTAAACACTTTAAATGATTTCATGAGTTTTACAGAAAAACAACTCAAACCATCTGTGGAGTCCTGGCACGGGGTCGGAGCAGAAACAGCCCCCGGGACTTTAACGCTGCTCTGAGTTAAGGAGGTTACGTCCGTGTGTGTGTGTGTGTGTGTGTGTGTGTGTGTGTGCAGCGCGTTTAATTTAACTTAAAGTTGAAGTTTCCCGGATCACAACATCCCGCCGTGACGTCAACCGTCAGTTCGCGATCCGCCGTGTTGGAGGTTCAGCGATTCGCCCGCAGCCATGTTGGCTTTTCTGAAACTGGACGTGACCATATTTGGACGACGCGGGCGGAGCTAACCCCGCTGAGAACGACACGCAACGGAAACGTGCTACCTGTCAATTATAGCATAGCCACGCCCCCAAACCTCCCCTACTTCCTGGTGTTTCCTGCTCTAAACGCCCCCTGGTGGTCGTTCAGGAGAAGACGGGTTTAAACGCTAACAGAGCAGGAAGCTGCGGCCATATTTTTTTTTGTGAAGCGTGGTCTACTCACCAGCCTCACTCCTTTCGAGGTCTTGTGGTGGGTCTTGAGGTAGTAGGCGGCCAGCAGCAGCGCGGCCAGCACCAGGCCCGCCAGCAGCAGGGAAACCAGAACCAGTTTGGACTTCTTCCTCCAGCGAGGGACGGCCTCCTCCACGTCGGTCTGAAACCAAACCCGCGGCGGTGAGTGCACGGCGTGTAATTGTCTTTTTTTTTTTTAAATCTTGGCAGCGAGCAGACGGGATGACGATGATGAAATTGTTTGCTAATTGGGTCGTTGGTGAAGGAGTAAACAGGCCCAACCCGTAAAAACCCAGATCGTTCCCCGGAGAGCGGAGAAATGTTGTTTGGTCGTCCCGCCGCCTCCGGGGCCTTTTGGGAAAACTTGTGTTTTTCTTATCTGTCGCATCTGGTCCGGATTGTGACGCAACCGGCGAAATTGGCGCCGCCGCAAGCGAGCGATGGATGAGCGCCGCTCGACCGTACCTTGTCTTTGATGTTGTCGTTGTTGAACTTGTCGGCCATGCCCGCGACGTCATCTGTAAAATTACGGAAAGAGGAGATGGAGATTAAAACGCTAGTCCAGCAGGACGTCGGTATGTATGCAGGTTCAGACCCGGATTAACGGGATTAGGAGAGGCATCACCGACCTTCGACGTACTTCCCGGACACGATGATCTCGTCCGTGTTGTCCTCCTGGTAGATCTCCAGCTTGCAGTCTTCGCCGCACAACTCCTGCAGGACGCTCTGGATCTTCACTCTGGTGTCGTCCTGCCGGGAGAAACGTAATCTGACGCAGACGCCGCGGGAGCCCTAATCCCAGTCCAGGAGTTGAAGTCTGGGCTTGTTGTGTAGGACGCTCGCGTGTGCGTTATCTGAATGATTAATAATCCCTGTGAGGCTGCGGGCGGGGAGTTGTTGTGTTTGTGCGCACGGACCCGCACCGCCGCGCCCTGCACCGGGGCGCACCGTCTGATTCGTGGCCTTCACTTCCTGGTTGTGTGTGTGTGTGTGTGTGTTTTGTGCGTGCGCGCGGACTTACGCAGCTGGACGAGGCCTTCAGCTTCAGACCGACGGCGTGTTTGTCCTGGACCGCCTCTTTGCCGACGCACACGACGTCGTCCTGCGGCGCCGGCTGGGGACGGAAACCAGAACCGTTTGACTCGACCTTAAGAGGGAAATCCAGACCTCGTCGCCCTCGGCACCGGAAACCGATCGCCGGTATTGATCGGCTGAGCTCACCTGTGGTTTGTTACCGGGCCCGTCCCCTCTGGAAGGTATCGGCGCCGGGGTCTGCGTCTTCGCCACGCCGGGGGGGGCGGTGGGCGCCTCGGCGGTGGCGACCGCCTCCTCCGGAGCTGCGGGGCCGCTGTCCCCGGCGTCTCCGCCTTTTTCTCAGTCGCCGCCGCCGCCACCGTGGTCTGATCGCTCGCTTGTTGAGGTTCCAGGGTCGGGAAGACCAGGATCTGGACCTGTGGGTCCTCCGGCTCTGAAAACGGGATTTCACTTAAATGTTGACGGACTGGTCCTTTAGCTGTCGCGTGGATCGGGGAGCGCGTCTTACCCGGAGTCGTGGGAATCATGTCTCCTCGCACGTGCGCCTCCGACTCCACCGGCGGCACCGTCGCCGTGACGACTTCCTCTTCCTGCGCCGTGACTCCTGCCGAGAACAAAACCCGTCAGACCCGTGGGTTTAAGGTTCCGGTTCCGGAACTTTTTCCTCACTTGGGAATTCTGTGACGGGCCGTTACGCCACGCGTGATGAATCCGGACTAAATCCCGGTCCTGCAGTCAGCCAGGCTCACGGGACCCGGGTCGCGTGCTCGGGTCCGAACCCGGAAAGAGCAGCTGCTGCGGCACGTGTCGCGGTGACACGCTGTGTGTTTGTGCGTCTGTGTGTGTGTGTGTCGCCGCTGTAGAACCCGAGCAGAACCCCGCGGGCGGTTCCGGGGTCCAAATTTAGCGCCTGTTCTCAGGAAGCTGCAGGTCAAGGACTCCCTGACCTCCACCCGTGTCGTCGGGGGGGCTTCCTGGCAGCGCGACCTCTGACCCCTCCACCTAACACACAAACTTGTTGTGTAACGCTGAAACACACACACACACACACACGGTCGTCCTAACCGGCCCTGACTCTGCCCGTTAAACAGCGTGGGAGTCGCCGCTTGATTCCAGATTTTCCCACCGGAATCTGGCTGTGGTCTGGAATCACGCAACCCCCCCCCACACACACACACATACACACACAAACACACACACACACACACACACACACACACAACACACACACACACACACACACACCCCCCGCAGGTCTCTCGGGACTCTGGATGGAGGAATGCTGCAGGCTTCTTTAGAAGGAGACGAGCTGGCAGCGACCTTCTTTCCTTCCTTCTTTCCTTCCTTCCCCCCCCCCCCTCCCTCCCCCCCTCCCCCCGGTCACGCATGTTGAAAACAACACGCCGAGAGTCACACGCTAAAAACACAAAGTACGTCTTTACACGCGAAACGCAGACCGGCTCATCCGGCGCCAACCGTTCCCGTGAGCCTGTCACGGACGTAAACACTCCTCCACAATCCCTGTGTGTGTGTGTGTGTGTGTGTGTGTTTGTGTGTGTGTGTGTGTGTGTGTGTGTGTGTGTGTGTGTGTGTGTGTGTGTGTGGGGGATCAAATTCCTATACAACTGATACCAGGGCGGTGATGTCAAAGAAGGGAGGGGCAGCAGCAGGATGATGATGATGAGCGCACGCGATCACGTGACAGACGCCGGCCCACACACACACGACACACACACACACACACACACACACACACACACACACACACACACACACACACACACACACACACACACACACACACACACACACACACACACACACACACACACACACACCCCATCTGATCCGTCCTTTCTCCGTCGGGCCTCTCGTCTCTGTGATGTCATTTAAAAACCAGTGAGGCCCTTCAGGAAGCCGCGGGGCCTGTGTCCGGTCCGGTCCGGTCCGGTCCGGTCCGGCTCGTGGTTCTGTTCCCCGTCTCCTCTTGTTTTCCCGCCGCTCCTGCCCAGGAATGTGACACCAGAACCCGGTCCCTCCGGGACTGAAACGTGCTCTGCAACCCGACCCGCTTTGAAACAACAGAACCCCACCCCCCCCACCCCACCCGGTGACCCCCCCGGCCCCCCCCTCGCCCAGGGAGCAGAACCCGGCCCGTTCTCCGCTCCGGGGCGGAAAACGCGACCAGAATCTCGTGGCTAAGGTCACGCTGACTTCCCCGGCGCTGCCCGACCCGACCCGACCCGAACCGCCCGAGGCCGACTCCTTATCGGTTCCTGTTTCCAGGAAACGGGACATCTGCTTCCAATTGGCGGCATTACACACACACACACACACACCTGTTGGAGTGAGTGCAGGTACTGGATCCAGTTCCCGGGCCGGGCTCAGGAACAGAACTTGAGACGCACGACGACTCCGGCGGAGTAATTGCTTGCGTGCGTCTCCAGGGGGTCGGTTCTGAACAGCGGGCCGGGCCGGGGGGCACCGGGTCCACTTGTTCTGGCCCGTTCCGGGCCGGGACCCGGAGCGGACCAGAACAAGTGGACTCGGTGCCGCTCGGCCCGGCCCGCTCCGCGACAAAGCGCCCGCCGCCGTCGCCATCGTCTTCGCTGCATCTGCCACTTCAATGGGCTTCTATGCAAACAATGATTTACATAATTACACGCCGCGGGGGCCCCGCCCCCCCCGCCTGCCGCCGCCGCCCCCCCTGCCCCCCCCCGCTAACTACAGACCCTCCTAAAACCACTTCACAGCGAGGGGGGCGGAGCTTGGAGCGCGTTACGAAAACTCGTGGTCCAGTACAGTTTTCAGATATTTCAGGCATTCCAGTCGGCGAACAAACAAATCCCAGCGCCGCCCCCCCCCGCGCGGTCGTCAAGGTAACACGCTCTGACCTCATCTCAGTCCAGTTGCGCGTCCGACTCTTTATTGCGTAACTCGACCTCACGCTCCTCTGTTTTGGTTCTGGTTCCCCCAGAACACTTGGCGGGTCGGGTCCAGGATCATGATGATGATGTCATGCGATCACCCCCCCACCCAAACATCCCCGCTCTTTTATTTTGCTCTGGACCAGTCGGTTCTGACCCCCCCACACACACACACACACACACACACACACACTCGGATCACGAGGGCGAGCAGCCGGACTCTCGCGTTACGACCGGCTAAATATAAACCCCGTCTCCTCGCGGCGGGATGGCGGGAGTCGAGGGGAACGCCGCGGAAACGGCGAGGAGACGGGAAAAAAGGCGGAAAGTAGGAACGCGTCGAGTGAAAATCAAGACTCTCTGAAGTGACCCCTTTGTTCGCCGTCCTCCAAAGTCGTGTTTTCCTGTTAGCGTCCCGTGTGTGTGTGTGTGTGTGTGTGTGTGTGTGTGTGTGTGTGTTCCTCTTCAGAACCTTTTAATCCCACGTTACAGAACCCGTTTTCAGCGCCGGCGTTCCCGTGAGTCAAAGGGGTTGTAGGGTTAAAACCTGGACTCCAACGCCATTCAAACAAACAAGCCGTCCCTGCCCCCTCCCTCCCTTCCTGCCCCCCCCCCATCCTGCAGAAGTTTTAACAGAAGAAGAAGAAGAAGAAGAAGAAGAAGAAGAAGAAGAAGCTCTTACCACTGAGGAGCGAGGCCATGAGCAGCAGGACCAAAGACGACGGCATTTTGCTCGGCTGTCCTGTTGCAGATGATGATGCGTCCGTTCTCACACACACACGCGCGCTCTCTATCCGTCCCGACGGGGTGGGGTTGTGTGTGTGTGTGTGTGGGAGGGAGGAGGAGGAGAAAGAAGGGGTGGAGGCGAGGAGTAAAAAAAAAAAAGGGGAAAGACGAAGAGAAAAGGCTGGAGCCGGTCGGGGTTTCCTCTTACCCGGAGCGGGACGGGGGCGAATAAAGCACCACTTGTGTTCTGTCAGTTTTTATATGGCGCCCGCCCCCCACCCCACCCACCGAGGCCCGGCCCTACGCTACACCCAGTCCTCCACTGGTTACTTCCACCCTCTCCCTGTGCCCCCACCTCCTCCTCCTCCTCCTCCTCGAGGAGGAGGATGGAGGAGGAGGAGGAGAATGGGCTCTTGTTGGGGGATGTTTAAAAAAAAAAAAGCAGCGTGCTCCAGGCGCCTGTGTTTACACGTGTGTGTGTGTGTGTGTGTGTGTGTGTGTGTTACCCCCCCACACACACACACACACACACTATATCTCCTCAAACTGTGCCCCCCCCCCACAGTAAAATGGCTGACAATGGGCCGTGACACCCGGGTTCTTCCACTGTTATGTTAATGATATTAATCCATTTCACTCAGCAGGGCCGTCAATCAACAAGCCCCCCCCCACCCCCCCACCAGGATCCACTTTAAACTTTCACACTTCCTCAGAAAGCCCCCCCCCCTCCTCCACACACACACACACACACACACACACACACACCACACTGCTCGCTCGGTGTTAAACCCACATCTGGAACCACTGGTGTAGGTATGCTAAATGACTTGTTAAGAAAAAAAAATAAAAAATAAGAGCCCCACCCTGGAAGATTAACAAATTAAAATAAACAAGCCCCACCCTGGAAGATTTTAAAAAATAATAACTAAATAAATAAATAAACAAACAACAGTGAACTGAACCACAGACAAATCTTAAAATGCTCTCTTGTAATCTGACACCAAGTCTTGTGCCCCCCCCAGTCCCCTGTCCTTGTGTTGGCCTCATCTGCCCCCCCCCTAAAAAAAAAAAAAAACCCCACCCCCACCCACACACACTCACTCCATTTCCTCCCCCTTCCTCCCCCCTATCAAACACTCAGCTCAAACAGCGGGGTGTCGAGGTGGGCAACCCCCTCGATTCCCCCAGCTGTGCCAGCTGTGGGTGGAGGTGGAGGTGGTGGGTGGGGGTGGGGTGGGGTGCAGCCTCCACTAAAACCTTCATTAGCCTGTTAGCTCGTTAACAGTCGGCCCTGAGTTACAGCTTCCTGTCAGACGGCAGCGACCCCCCACACACACACACACACAAACCTCTGTGTTTGTTTTCACTTCCCCCCCCCCCCCCCACCATGCAGAGTTTACACGTGTGTGTGTGTGTGTGTGTGTGTGTGTGTGTGTGTGTGTGTGTGACAGGAACAGATTTATAACTCATCCTGTCACCGTCCCAGCATCAGGAGAAACAGCTGAGTATTCGTCTTCATATATATATATATCTATAGTAGTATAGTAGTAAGTACATACACTTTAAGAATGCAGTACTTGTACTGGGAGTATACACAAAGTGCTTGTACTGTAAGTGAGTATTGATCTGATCAAACTTTACTTCTGTGAGTTAAACAAGAAAAACACAACACAACACAAACTTTTAATGCAGTAGTATTACTGTAGTAGTACACATATGTGTGTGTGTGTGTGTGTGTGTGTGGTGGGGGGGCACAGTGACCCCCCCCCGACTCGGCGCGGCCGCAGGAAACCAGCGCCGACGGCGCGTGCACAGAACCGGTCTGGAACACATTTCCAGTGCCGGCGTCGCTTCATGCGACTGTATTTGTTTGTCGTACATTTACTGCACTGCACATCTGTTGCAACTTACACGACCCCCGCCCCACACACACACACACACGCACACTCACACACACACACACTCACACACACAGACACACACACACACACCCCTTCTGCTCCTCCAATAACAGCGCAGTGAAATCACCGTGTATCCGCCGCCGTGGTAAATCATTCCTGACAACCGTGTGTGCGTTTGTGTTCAACCTCACAAGCGGATCTGATGTTTGCGCCGGTTCTGTGCGTTGTGCGTCCACACCGTGATGTGTGTGTGTGTGTGTGTGTGTGTGTGTGTGTGTGTGTGTGTGAGACAATACGCTTGCGGCCGGTCTGGAAATCAAACGCGATGCACGGGAGGCCACAAAAATCCCACGCTGTTGCCGAACTTTGTGCGAACGTGTAATTTCGTTTTCGGTTGCGTGCGAGCGCCTCGCCTTGTTTACCGTTTGTTCGCCCGCCTCGCGAGCTTTTACCCATAACCCCCTGCTGTTCTAACCAGGAAGTTGTAGCGGGCGTGCGAGCTGTTGCTGATGAAACTCCTTCCTGTTTTAAAAGTTGTTTTTTTTTTCCACGCACACACTCGCGGCGTTACTGAAACACACGCTTGTTGTCTGCCACTCATGCGTGACCTTTGACCTCCTCGTGCACGCCTCCCCCCCAGCTCGTGCTCAAACTGGCGCCGTGCGTTAACGGCTCCGTCCAGGAGATGGCGCCGCTGGACCGGAGCCGAGCTCACTTTACCTCCGACGTGCGTTTTTAAATGCCTTTTCAGGAAGTGAGGAGAGGCGCCGGCAGCCGATTGGTCGCATGAAGGCGCCGTCATCGTCCAATAAATGCTCACGCTGGACTGCGGCCACGTTTACGTTTTTTTTTTTTTTCTGGATCGGCATCGGCGGGTCGTTCATCGGTTCGCTCGTGTCCGACGCTCAACCGAGGGTTGGGAAAGGGTCGGCGCCGTGTCACGCAGTGCATCATGGGAGTCTGACAAAATGAAAAAAAACTTCTGCAACTTCCTGTTGCACAAAAGAGGAAAACCTGGAATATTTGTGATTAAATTACCGCCCACCTCGGGATTAATCAGCGTATCTGAACCAGCGACTGTGTTGTTGTTGTTGTTGTTGTGGTTGTTGTTGTGGTTGTTGTTGTTTACATGTAAAGCCCCCCCCACCCCCACCCCCCTCCGTGCTGCAGGGCATTGACTATTAACAGGTGGTGCAGGCCGGCTGAAAGTGAGGTCGTTCATCATTCATTCACCAGCCAGAGTCTGAATTATTCTGCAAGATCTACAGTCTGTGTGCGGACGGACCCCCCCCCCACGGCCCCCCTCCCCGCAGACCCCCCCCCATGAAACGGCCGCAGTCGGGTCAGAATAATGGCGTCCCGATGCCCCGCGGCTCGCTCAGCTGTCAGCCGAGCAGGTTCGAGTCCTAATGATGCCGTCTGTGTGTGTGTGTGTGTGTGTGTGTGTGTGTGTGTGTGTGTGTGTGTGTGTGTGTGTGTGTGTGTGTGTGTGTGTGTGTGCGTGTGTGTGTGTGTGTGTGGTGGGGGGGGTCACGGCTGCTGAGCAAAGACAGTCGGGGGGTTAGAGGCGTACAGACGACCCTTCGGTACCCGTCACCTGGACCTGACAGCTGTGTGTGTTCACACATCCAGCCTTCCTCCTCCTCCTCCTCCTCCTCCTCCTCCCCCCCCCCCCCCTCAACCGCTCTGCTAGCCCACAGCCCCCGAGGGTTAAACATGAATAATAAATTCCTGTACGCCGCTCACGTGCCCCCGACCCCGGCGGAGCCTCGTCTTCCTCCGCGGTGGGGGGGGGGGGGGGGGGGTGTTTGTTTTTGTTCACGGGAAACACACGCGTGTTCGAAATTCAAAAGGATCCGCGTGAATCATCTCGGGGACGTTTTCTCTTTCTTGTTTTAACGGTTCTGTTTGTCAACATCGCTCCGAGCGCGGAAACGTCGCTGAATTTCAAAATAACGTGTGTGTGTGTGTGTGTGTGTGTGTGTGTGTGTGTGTGTGTGTGTGTGTGTGTGTGTGTGTGTGTGTGTGTGTGTGTGTGCGTGTGTGTGTGTGTGTGCGTGTGTGCGTGTGCGTGTGTGTGTTGGGTGGGGGGTTAACAAGCTTGAGTGTGATGCACCTCTGGGATCTTGTTTTTTTTTTTACATGGAAACTCAATGACACTTCACTTCTTCTTCTTCTTATTATTATTATTATTATTAATAATAAATAATAAATGACGATCAATCAGTTATGTGAGTGAGTTGAAACTGAAGCAGCATTTTTTTTTATATCCTGCAAAAATGCAAATGATGAAGTCATAATGAAGACAGTCAAGTCATAATGAATGACATTAACTCTGCGGTCACATAAAAATTCACCTTCAGTACGACTAAAACATTCTGACGTCAGAATATTTTTATTCTGGATTATTTTTTTTAAAATTATTTAATTTTTTCCAGCATGAATATTCAGATCTCAATGAAACCAGGCGAGGTTCTTTTTCTCGTCAGCTGCGCGTTTAATGTATAACAACAGTACAAAGTGAGTTCTGCTTGCAAAATAGGAGTGTTTCTTTATGTACAGTATTTATACAGTAATATATATATATATATATAGTTATAGAAAACCTTACAGTTTTATTGCACGACACGTTTATAAATTATCATCATCGTCAGAAAACACGCACAGAGCAGATGGGTCGGCGTTTCGACACGTGACAGGAAGTGTGTTATTATTTTCTCTTCTGGATTGACATGAATGAAGGTCCTGTGGGGGGGGGGGTTCCCCCATCACGTTTGGGGTCAAAGTTCAGATATGGCACTCGATAAATACAGCGGGGGGGCGGGGGGGGTGAGCGTGCTGACGCGGGTCGAACGAAAACGTCCGACGAAGGAACTTTTACAACTTCTGATCCGAACACACACACACGTTTATTATTTTTAATCTGTGTACACAATATTAGGAACGCCGGCTTCGTCCGACCTCCTCGCACCTCGGGATTAATCTCTCGGCGGGAAATACGCCTTCATCTTTTATTTTATTTTTTTTTTTTTAATTTATTTTATTTTTACTGGATTTATGGGGGGGGGGGTCGATACGGCATCAAAGCCCGCGGCCCACGTCTCGTTACGCGCGCTGCATTTCAAGTATCATGCTCAATGTAAACAATGACTGATGAGGCGAGCGTGGGGGGGCGGGATCTGATCCTGGATCAGGTTCGTAACGCGTCATTAATCACACTCTGCTACGGTTCGAGTCGGGCTTATCTTTGAGCGGCTCAATTAGTGGCTCTCTCCATCATGACCGTGCAGAACTGACATCTTCTTCTTCTTCTTCTTCTTCTTCTTCTTCTTCTTCATACTATTAACAGCTGCTACAGGAGCGTTTAACATAAATGAGACATTTTCATATTTGGCACAGTAAGAAAAGGGAATGGGTCGACGTATATTTCACATTTGGAGGTGATTAAAGCGGGACCTCGTCGGCGCCTTTTGGTAAAAAAAAAAAAAAAAGCTTCAAGTCGGGAAAATAAAAGGTAAAGGTGTCTTTAGTCTTCTCTCTTTTTTTCAAGCCTTTAAACGGAGTGAGCACAAAGTTGCACGCCTCCGCTCCCAGTGTCCAGGCCCCGTGATATGTGGCGCGAACAGTCGCTCATCGTCGGCGTACGACGAGCGCCGCCCCTTCGCCGAGCTCCTTCCGGTGAGTCGTCTCTCGATGAAGCGCCGTTTTATGATGTTTAGTAACGAGCGCCGAGCTACGAAGACGATCCGTCGCCCGTCGGTGGAGGCCGGGGAGTTGGCGACGGCGAAACCGAGCGACCGCCGCTGCCGGTCCTCGATGTCGGGCGTTCGCCTGATTGTTCTGAAGAAACGGCGACACCGGGTTCAAAAAGTCGTGCTTTGGGACAAGCTGCTGTTGGATGCGTGCGCTGTGGCTCGTGTATGTACATTTGCATGTGTACGTCTATACAGTAGGTCCGTAACATTTGTGTGTGTGTGTGTGTGTGTGTGTGTGTGTGTGTGTGTGTGCGTGTGTGTGTGTCTCAGCTCTCCGCGGACATGGCGGAGATGATCTGCTCCACTTTGTACGCCAGCTTCTGCTTCTGGGCCTGTTCATCCTGCTCCAGCGCCTCAGTGATCTGAACACACACACACACACACACACACACACACACACACACACACACGCATGGGCACAAAGAGCTTGTGTTAACGGGACGTGAGCGCACAAACACACAACAGACCTACGGCACTTGTTCTGCTTCAGTGATGAACTATTGAGCACAGCAAAGGATAAAGAAATATGTATATAAAAGGTTTAATTTCTAAATTATTTCTGCAGATTAATTTGACTTAATTGTCACTGATTTGATTTATGATCATTTCAAAAATATTATTATTAATAATAATATTTGAAAGATGCCACCTCAGCCATTTTTTCCACTGTTTTCTGACATTTTATTAAAAAAAAAAATAAATAAATAGATTAATTGAGAGTCAGCCTACACACTAAGAATAAAAAAAAATAATTTCTCTAGGCCAATAAATGGGCTTTAATTCATGTAATGATATATCTGGCCACTTGGGGGCAGTGCTGCACTGATTAGTATTTAAGGTCCCACCCATTGAGTCACCCGCCTAACCAATCAGGTGTCAACCTGCCAATCGTACAACTACAGCCAGTTGATGAAATAAAGAAAAATTTACTTCTGTATTTTTTACTAGTGAACTTGTTAGCCTTGCATTGCCAATCGACTGGTAACATAGAAGTATTGATTACGGCGTCGACCTCACCTCTCGTCCGTACTTGCCGACGTAGGCGTAGATCTCGTGCAGGGCGCTGAGCGCGTTGAACTCGCTGCTGTGGAGGCGCGCCTGCTCGGCCAGGTAGGCGTTCATGTCCTGGTCGCTGATGGCGGGCAGGCGGTGGATGTCGGCGTAGTACCTGGAGAAAGGAGGGGGAGGGGGGGCGATTCAGCTCGGACTCTCCGATCCCCCGACCGACCCGACGAGCGTACGCACCTCTCCACCCAGCTTTTGTAATGCGGGATGTCCTTGGCGTACAGCAGCTTGGTGGACGGCGAGTCTTTGCCCAGGCGGTGCTCGGACGTCGAGCAGGAGTCCATGAAGGTCTGGGCCACCACCGACAGGCAGGCGTCCGTGATGCTGCTCTTGTGGATGTCGAACACGAACTGCGGGTTCTTGATCACGTTGACCCAGAAGCGCAGCGGCAGGCTGCGGATGGTGGCGAAGCGAGAATTAAAAAAAAAAACGTTATCCTGGCGCGAACGAGCGGCGTCAGGACCTCCCCAACCCTCACCAGTTGCTCTTCCAGGTGTGGCGAACGTCCATGTCGTGGATGCCGTGCCGGTCGGCCTGCTCGTCCAGGAAGTCGAACATGTATTTGATGGCGAGGGGCAGGGCGGTGCCCCGACACACCGTGCTGAACAGGGTCTCGAACAGGTCGTCCACGAACTTCTGCAGCGTCCCCTGCGGAGGGCGCCGTATCGAGTTCAGACTCAGGTTCTCTCAAGCGCCGCCTGAAATGTCGACTCGTACAAAAACTTTATTATATTCGGCACGAGTAGCCGACGCAGTAATCGCGTGCGCGTTGCCGCACCGCACCTTGGTGGCCAGCAGCCTCGTCAGGTAGATCTCGGACACCATCTTGCTGCCGCGCTCGCCCTCCTTCTGGTCGCCGTGGTCGTGGTTCTTGACCAGGTGCCACACCTTGACCCCGCTCTCCAGGTCCGGCGTCAGCATGGGCACGCGGGAGTGGGGGCTGTCGGGGCTGGTGGGGGTGGAGCGGAAGGGCACGTCCACACCTGGAGGAGGGGGTGGGGGGGTCGAAAACATCAGGCGCGGGATTAAAAACACAACCTTTCCAGGTGTGTGATGATCGGTGGGGGAGGAAGTGTGTTTAGACTCTATAATCATTTGCTGTGGTTACTTAAGCGGTTGTCATAGTAACGATACCTGCTCTTCTTCCTCACGCTGTGATGTCGTCTTCATTAGATACTTTAATTGTTTTTCAAAGAAACATTTGAACCCGATGGAAGCCGAGCGACGCCACGCGTTTGATCTTCCCGTCCAAACGTGGAGCCGCTAAGACTCCTGACGGGATTTGTCTGGCATTTCTGATTCGCGTTTATTTATTTATTTATTTATTTTTATGAAACTCGCACGTCTTTTCGTTTCACGTCTCCTCCGTCAGCACTGACCGTATCTGCTGATGCTGCGCGGGAAGCTGGCGGAGGAAGGAATGTTGAAGGAGGACATCTGTTTGGGCACCAGGGCCACCACGCAGCGCTCGGACACCTGCGAGACAAAAAAAAAAGGTAAGGCCGTTATTTCTCCAAAGTAATTCAGGTAAGCTCGAGGCTGAAAGGACTTGTGATTCAGAGGTAACGCAGCTTATTAAAGGGGCAGCGTGTTTTCAGCTGAAGGAACGCATTCAGAGCCGAACGCAAACGAAGCGCCGGCCGAGTGCGACGGAGCAGCGCGGTGACTCATCCCCGGGGGCCGGCGACCCGCGCGAGGCGCGACACAATAAGAGGGAAGCTGCTGAAGACGCCGGCGCACGTTCGGCTGACTCAAACTGTCGGCGGGGGCGGGCGAGCGGAGTGATGTGCATGCGAATGAGCGGCGCGCTTCAATAAAGGGTTTTCGAGAGAAGATCCGCGGGCGTTTTGATCCGCCGCTGGCCGTTTGAGTCGCCCATCAAACGGCGTGAACATCCTTTGACCGACGGAGAAACCGGATCAGAACCCGACCTGGTAGTGCAGTAGCGTGTTGAGTCTCTTCCAGTCGCTCTCGATCTTGGTGGTGATGTCCTCGTCCTGCAGGACCACGCGGGCCGTCCGGCCCTGCCGCCACTCTGTGGAGGGAAAACAAAAAAACAAAAAAACGACAGCGCCAGTCATGGCGTGCGGCAGAGAAAAGAGCACCAGCCACTTCCTGTTTCCTCCCTTCCCCCGCGTCCTCTGGATTTGTGCCGAGTCATTCGGCGGCGGATGACACGCGGTGGGCGTTAGCCTCCGCGTAGGTGCGCTGTCAGTAAGGTTTAACGTCAGCGCTGCGGCGCGTGATGCAGATTAGCGCCGTAAACAGGTACGGCGGGGAGGAGGTTTGCAGAAAGTGACATTGAGCCCTTCGTTGGTGTCGTCTGGCGTTCGGCGTGTTTTCTATCTCGCCGTTGAGGCGGAATCGGTCAATAAGAGCGATGCGGGTGTAAGTCTCACCCAGGTCCATGTCGGCGGCGCGCGGCCGCTGCGAGCACGGCGTGTTCTTGTACACGGCGTCCAGGATCTTCTCCTTCACCTGGGTGATGGTGTCACAGTTGAGCACCTTGACGGGGATTTCCGGGCTGTTCTCGTTGTCCGGGTTCACGCAGCTCAGCGTCTGGGCGGGGGTAGCGAAAAAATCACGCACCGCCGCACCACCGTCAGCGCTCTCGATTATCACCGGCTATCTCCGTCCTTTTTCCTAATTTTCTCACCAGCGTCTTGTACTCGATCTGCTGCCGGATGAGCTTGTCCTCGCTGAGGGAGTAGCGCGCCTCCCCGGTGATGGCGTCGATGGGTCCCTTCTCCATTTGCTGCTTGATGGCACAGAACAGCATGAAGAGAGGCTCGCCGGCGCACTCCTTCGTTTCGGCGCAGGGGGGGGAAAGGAAAAAACATAAAAATAAGACGTGGGGACGGGCGAACCCAGATGTAACTGCCACCCACAGCGACCTCCGCCGACGGTTTGACGCGTTGCGAGAGAGTTCGTGTCTTACCTTGAGGAATTTGTGGAGCAAGAAGGCGAACCAGTTCGTCAACATCTTCTCCGCCACCGACTCCGTCCTGCAAGACGGGGAAGAAGAAGAAGAAAAGAGCGCTGGTTTGTTAGCGGGAGGCGTCCCGCAGAGAGCCGGGAAGTGCGCTCTGATCACTCCTCTATAATTTATCGTGAAGAAGAAGAGCCTGATATTGTCAAGGAAAAAAAAACAGCCCACGACATGGAGAGTTTACAGCTGCCGGCTCTCAAAGGACGCCGTCGTAAGTGCTGCCGTATTTGGGTCATGACATACATGTGCAGAACTTAGAGGTCCACTTCGCCCGGGTCCTTTCACCCCGCTTCTTCACGGCTGCCGATGCAACTTTTACGAGTTCTGTCGTGAATCCTCTAAATCATGTAAGAGCAGCTTTAAAAAAACGGGACATCAGCCCTTTTTTCCTTTTTTACTTCTACGTGATGCAAAGTCTGCATCCTCCGCCTTTACCTGCGTCTCAACCCTCAACTCCAATACATCTCACACCGTTTCTGCTCCAGCTGTATTCTTTGGGCTAAGGCGGCATTGATGCATCCTTCTTTTTAATGAGTGTGCTTCAGATATGAGAGAGTCTTCTCTTCACAAAAAAACCCTTATGAAACATTCAGCAGGCCAGTCTCAGCACTGGGGAAACAATCAGCAGATAACCAGAGGTGGAGGAGACAGAAACGTGAGCTTCAGCTGAATGTTTCATGAGTGGCACGCAGAAGATAAGTCGGACTGACAACAGCTCTTCCCCATTAGCTTCTCTTCCTCCGCCTAACTCCACCGCCCTCTGTCTTTCACCTGCCTGCTCGGCCGCACCTGTTCCTCGCCGGGAACAAAGCCGGACGGACGGGGAGCCCGGGCGTCCGTCCGTCACGAGCGACGCCGACCGGGTCTGCCGAACGAACAACGCACAAAAGATGAGTGTGCGCCGATCCGAACCGGTCAGGTGTGCGACATGTTTAAGTCCTCTGAGCTCAGCAGGAAGTGAAATAAAACCATATACAGCACATGGTTTTAAAAAAACTAACAAAGTTTCTGAACTTTCAAGCGAAAGTGATATATTCATTTTATGGGAATTGATTTCTCCGAAACCAAACAGCGCGGGCTGTGCTGGCTCGCTTCCCTGCAGCTGATTAATTAAATATAATGGTCTTCTCGTTTGGCGCTGACATTTTTGTGGTCCCGCGTAAAGTTTTCGGCGTGAGATATTCAGCTGGGGGGAGCTGGAAATAACAGCACTCAGTGGGGTTTAAGGTCAGTGTTGGAGGAAACCATTATGGGGGGGAGGTGTCTTCCTGATGTTGGGGACTTCATCTGTGAAAACTCCCCAGACGTGCCCACGAATCAAATCGCCTAAACCCCCTCCCCCCACAACAAACAGGTGTTTTTGCACCGAAGCGTTCATTGGTCCGTTAGTCGCCCCGGTTTACCTGCGGAGGAGGAGCTTCGGGTGGTTCTTGCTCTCCAGGTTGCGCTCGATGAGGTCCGACAGCAGGTGCTTGAGGATGTCGGTGGCGTACTCCAGCCGGCCCTGCAGCGCCGTCATGATGAGCGAGGCCACGTAGCCGCGGTCGCGCATGGAGAAGGAGCGCTGCAGCTCCAGCGTGCGGATGAAGGTCAGCAGGAACACCTTGTTGTTCACCAGTTGAGCGAACTGCTTCAGGGCTTTCTCCACGCCGGCCTGTCCGCTGCCCGGCACCTACGCACGAAAGACCCCGTTAGACGCGGTGCACGACAGACGGCGTGGACGTGGACCTCTTTTGTGCGATGCGGCGATTAAACCGCAATCAGCATCTCCTGTGAAATCGCCGTCGCCGTGGTAACGGCTTTATTAAACCAACTGTAATTGGCCCCAAACCAATTTGGACTCCGCAAATAATGGAAAGACAAGTGGAACCTCATCAGACGTAGAAATTTGTTTTTTTTTTCCCGCTTTAAACCTTTCACTTCGGGACAAGAAAACACAAAGTTGGTTTTAAAATGAGCTTCTGTTGAGTTCGAGACAAGATCAGGTCTTCTGGGGACAGAACAAAACATCCGTCAACATCCACCTGATTTATCGCGTTCTTATTTCTGCAGAGAAAACTAAAGGTGCGGAATGAATCGTACATTAGTCGAATCAGGGAAAAAACTGCCGGGACTGAGAAAAGTTTGAGTCTTCACGGGGTCCACGCCTCGCGCAGCCTGGCCGGCGTGGACGCCGTTAAACAAACGCACCACGAAACTGCAGCGAGCCGACAGCTGACATTCTCGACAGCAGTTTGACAGCACTTTTCCAAAACAAGTCGAAATCAATCTGGCTTGGAAGGTCAAAGCGTCAGGGAAAGAAAGAAAAAAAAAACAAAAACCCTCACCTCCAGCTCTCGGAGCACGGGGTGATCGTCGATGCCGGGGAAGAGGACCCTCATGGCGTAGGTGCGATAGTCCAGGTAGGGGATGCCGGCTCTGTCCAGGTCGCTGGTTAACTCGTTGATGTCCGTCTGCAGCTCTGCGAATGCTGGACGCGACAGAGGGCTGCGTTAAACTTAGAAATGGACGAATCTCCATCAACCGCCTCAACAGCCGCTCATCCCATCGACTTCAAACCCTTGAGAAAATGAAAAACCCTACAGCATTGGTTGTTTGTTTTTTTTTCCCCACTCACCCTCCTTGCACTCCAGTGCCACCCGGGACTCCAGGTTGTCCATCTGCATTTGCAGGCGCTTCAGCGTGAGGTCGTTCTCGTGCGACTTGCGCCTGTAGGCCAGCAGCACGATGACCACGATGACGAGGAGCAGCCCGCCGCCGGCCGCGATGCTGAGGATGGCGGGAAGGGTGAGCAGGCTGTCGGACCGGATGTGGACCTCGCCTGGGGAGATGTGGAGGCCTCCGACCTGGACCTAGAACAAGCACAATGCTCAGGTAGTACCTTCACCGGTGGAGACCACCATGGAGAATGGATGTTCTTGAATAGTTGACCGTACCAGAACTTTGTGCTGCCCGGTCAGGTTGGGGGGCTCGCAGAGCAACTGGGTGTCGGACACGGTGAGGGAACAGGGCGTGTCCCCGATCAGCACCGTGTAGTTCAGCCTGGCTCCGCCGGACGCCGACGGCACCAGGTTACGCCCCTGCAACAGAGTCGCAACGTGCGGTACGCAACTGCTGAAAAACAACGATATATAAAACGCACCATCGATTGAGATCCGGTCGAAAGGCCTCAGGCGAGACCGGCTGCATTTTACTGCAGTGGGGGAAAAAAAAAAAAGTCGTGCTGATTGTGTTTGTGGCATTTTAACCTCAATTAATCGTGTTGCTGTCCAATTTCTGGGCATTAGTGTAATTACCATAATCAACCATCTTGCAGAAGACCGGCAGCCACTCCCTGCGGTGCTTTCTACACCGAGAGAGACAGACAGCGAGTCCTCATTTTTTGCAGAAAAAAAAATCCAAAATTAGTGGACTTCATGACAAAAGGCAGACGGCCTCGCGATACCACAACCGCTCGCCGCTCCACGAGCTGAAGACTCTGGTTCTTCTGGAGCGGAAACTATTTCGGGAACCACAAAAGGCCTATTCATGGTCGGAAGACCAGGAAATCATCGTGAAAGTCACGAGGAATAATATAATCGAGAGGGGTTCATGAGAAATACTTTGTTCTGCTGTGTGGAACCACCAAGATCAGGACCGAATCGGACCCAACGTAGGGGAACCGCAGGAGAACTCACTTTGAGTATGATGGGGGCGCCTGGTTTCTGCTCCAGGACGCCCGACACGCTGAGGGGCTCCAGGTAGGGGTTGGGGTAGTAGACGAAGCCGGTGTCGTTGTACGTGAGCAGCGCTTGGACGTTGTTGAAGACGAAGCCGAACTCGTCCACGCGCCGGACGGCCTCCCCGTCCCGCTCGTCCTTCAGGGACGGGGCGAAGCAGCTGATGGTGGTCGTGTTCAGCACCTTGCACACCTGGAGGGTGGGGTCAGGTGCTTCATCAGTAGCACTTACATAAGAAGTTTTTGTATCTTCTGCTCCACCTTCTTCTTTATTCTCTTCTATATTTACTATAAGGCAAATAGATGTTTCCATGTTTCAGATACACCATCTCACATGGAGCCGTTTACTCGCTGCACCTCCATGTGCTGCGTAACCAAATCGCCAAATTTGAAAATGTTTTTTCCCCTGCGGTTCTTCAAATTCCTCATAAACCAGCTCCCGTTAATTCCAGCCGCCCGAGGTGAAGCTCGCGTTTTTTATCTATAAATTCGTTTCGAGTTTAATTAACCCCCTTTTTTGTGATTCAAAACATTTCGAAGTGGATCCCGTCAGGAGGGGTTTGGATATTTGCGAGATAAAGACGACGCCCTCATTAAATTTACCGGCAAACTTTCTTTTCCAGCAGCTGATTTCGGGTCAGAGTTCACGTTTAATCCCCCCTGCGTTCACGTCACACCTTATTCCACTACCTTGTCACATCATTTCTGTTTTTCTGGCATCGTTTTTTTTTCCCCTCCAAACTGGATTTTTAACCTTATATCGAGCTCTTTCAAGATCAAGCACATAACTTTCCGCCAGTTCTTGGTCTCGCATCCTCAGGCGACTCTCTGACTGGTCCAGAGTGGAAAACCTGGGGCTAAAGGTGACCGGACTTTTCCGTCGTGGGAGGAACCAACACTTCCAGAACAATCAATCACTTTTAGAGGCTCGGGCGACTGGAACGGGAATCATAAATCACTGCGAGTTGTTTTTGAAGATCTCATTTGGAAATTAATTTTTTTCTAACCTCAGAGCGGCTTCCTATATTTTCTTTTTCCCACAACCCCGGCAACAACATTTTAAAAAAAAACTCCAGCTGCTGTTGAATTTACAATCCATCCTTCAGACTGACGGGATGTTTTTCTGACTTTCTTGGTTACCACAGCGTCGAACGCTCCAAAAACTCAGCAAGCTCTGAACCAACTCGTCACCTCATCGCGAGTTTTTAAAAAAAATATATATATATATATATTTGTGAGTTTAAAACGATGAAAAACGCTTTGGTGAGAGGTGACGACGGCCACGGCGCTGAATCTCCCCCCGTTACACAAACCGTTTCCTCTCAGCTTGAGTAAACAACATCGATTAGCGGTCGAGCGTCGCAAACTCACGTTGACGGATTCGTGGCCGGCGTACTTGACTCGGACCCGCGGCTCCTGAACCACGTCCAGGTTGGTGCCGGTCACGGTCAGGGTGGTGTGTCCGCTGTTTGGACAGGACAGGAAAGTTAGACTCAAGAAGAAATTAATTCATCTTAGAGCAGAGGACGCAGAGAGATTTTTTTTTTTTTTAGCTCCTCGCCGTCTGGAGGAGGTGCAGCTGGCTCGCTCTTTGTCGTCGGGCAGAAAAGCCGGATCAAACGGCGAACCAGCTGGCGTAGCCGCTCCGCGTTCATCCGCGACCGCCAGGTGCTGCTTGTTTTACATATCTGTGATTCGAATAAAACAACTCGCGCTATAATCTTCCCCCCGAGACGCCGGAGAGCGGAGACGAGAGAGAAACGAGGGGAAATTGTTTTTTTTTGTTTTTTGTTTTTTCTAAAGAGTTGCCGGCCCTTCTCTTCTCGCACTTCAAAGCTACCTCGGCTCGTCGAGCCACGTCATGCTCCGCCCCCCGCCCCCGACCCGTCACTGGGCCCGGGTGTCTCTCTGAAGTCTAATCTGGGTAATCCCAACCCCAAATTAAGTGCCATCTTTTATCGAGCGGGATAAAACCTGACCTTCCGACCCGGGACCGTGACGTCCCTGCAGAACTCCTTCACAACATGTGTTGTCTCACCTGGTGATGCTCCACAGCGGCTCGATGCGCTGGACCGTCGGGTCCTCGATGTACTCGAAAGCCAGACTCCCGGGGACGTCGGCCCGGTCCACGCTCAGGCTGACCCGCACCGGCCCGGCTCCCGTCACCGACGGCGCCGAGAAGCACACGATCTCCGACGCGCTCCTCCTGGTGGCGGGTGACGGGAGATGCGCCTTAATTTGCGACCGTTTTTGCGTTCTGCAGCGGCGGCAGTAATCACGTGACGCGCCTCACCTGTACAGCTCGCACGTCTGATCGCCGAAGCGGACGTTAACGGCGCTGCCGGCGCCCAGGTTCTCCCCGACGACGGTGACCTTGGTGCCCCCGGATTCGGGCCCCCGGCCCGGGGTCAGCGCCAGCATGGAAGGGGCCTGCGGAGAACCGGATCGGGGCGGTATGAACGCGGAACGCCGCGAGCGCGCGGTGACGGTGAAGACGGAACAACGCTCGGCGGCCGGTTACCACAAAGGAGTAGAGCTGGGAGGACTGGGCGCGCAGTTCTGGTCGGCATTCGCCCACGCAGAGCTTCACCGGACCCGGAGCGCTTCCCGTCGGAGCGGCGGCCATCTCGCACACGATCCTGGAATGAGGACGCAAAAAAAAAAGATGAACGCCCCCCCACCCCGGTAAATGTGGGGGGGGGGCGTGATGGAGGCGGACTTTCATAGAAGTTGCGGGTCAATACCGAGGGCCATCCTTCTTCCTAATGGGAAACCTATAGCAGTAATATAACTCCAATGATAAACTGCGCCCCCCACACCCCCCACCCACCCACCCACCATTACCCCCATTGGTCGCCATGACAACATAGAGGTTTTCTCCAATAAATCAGCATTGCTGTCGGGTCAATAAGATAAAGTGCGCCATGAATAAGTCATTACGGCGACTGACCCCCGCGCTGAAATTAATGGTCGTAACAGCTGTAACGCCGCGGTTTAGAGCACCACCCTGTGCCGAATGAGTGGCCCCCACGTCGCTACGCCCGACAACCTCCACCCCCCAACCCCACCTCACCCCCGATACAATAACAGCACCCGTTGAATCGTTCGTGCCCGACCCTTCTTGTTCATACATCACCAGAGTTTTCCAATTTTCTGCTGGCATGTTTTTCCTCTTCCTCGCTCTCTCTCTCTCTCTCTCTCTGTCTGTTTTTTTTTTTTTTTTTTTACAAGGGTATAAATAAAGTGCCTGCTGCCTGAGCCCAATCGCATTACATGGCCGTGAGAGGAACACATGGCTAACCGATTGTCCCTCCGCTCGGCGACACGCCGCGCATTTCAATTACGAGCTGCCGCACAAAGATGGCCTCCACCTCCTCCTCCTCCTCCTCCTCTGGCTCGATGCAAAGCAAACCTGATGAGGCATCTGGCAGGGGTGGAGAGGTTTGCGTCTTACTGTTCTGCGGTGACGTAGCCCTCCTCCCGCGGGGTGCACCGCACCCCCGCCACCTCCACGTTCCCCTCCAGCTCGGAGAAGGACAGGCCCAGGTTCAGGCCCTGGATGGTGACCAGCGTGCCCCCCTCCAGAGGCCCCGCCACCGGGCTCACCTGCAACGGGGGTTGGGGTGGAGGCGAAACGATGAAGGCGTAGTAAGCGTGTTTAAATTGTGTGTTAAGTTTCCTGCAGAATGACGTACCATAAAGAGAGTTTAACTGCAGAAAAACATGATGAAACGCTAATTTTTGATGAATCGTAGTCAGAAATATCTAAAAAAAAAATAATGTCCCTTAGATTAGATTAATTTTATTAATCCCACAACGGGGAAATTCACGTGCGCAATGGTTAAACAACATCTTTAGACTTTTTCAGCTCCCCCTCCGAAAAACAGAAAAAGCCTATTTTTTCTTCCACAGTGAAGCAGCTCCTCTCCATGTGCGTTCATCCGAACGCCTTGAGATCCGGGCGAATTCAGAAAAAAAACATGAATAATGCAGCGGGCGACAAAAGCCTGCAGGAACCCATTCACGGGCCTTTTCACAGGAAAGTTGACCCCCCCATCCCTCCCCATGTAGGAAGCCACCGGACAGGTTTGCAGGTTCATTCTGCCGCGAACACTAATAACGTGACGGAGACATCAAAGCCTCTTTGATGTCGGGGGGTCGGCCCGACCCGACCTGCGCCTCGCTCGACAGAACCGACGGGCGCACAAAAGACATAAGAGGTCCGTCCTCAAGCAGCGACAAGGTGACGCCACGCAGGTTCGTTCAACAATAATAATCTGAGGGTAAATTTATTACTTTAATCTTGGAATAATCTGGGGAATTTGAAGTTATTTTTATATTATATTACCCCCTCCTCCTCCTCCTCCACCCGCATCGGATTTCATTTGATACGAACTCCTCGCGCTCGCCATGTGACATCGTTGTCATAATGCGCGATATTGTGCGCGGCAAACCGAAATTAGTACGGTGCCGAGGAGCCGTAAATCCCGGACTAAATGAGAGACGTCTGCGAAATTCCTCACTAACTACCGCGCCGAAGAAACTCGTTTAAACACAGGGTGTGTTTTTTTTAAGCTCGGCGTCACGACGCAGACAGCTGACCTCGCCTGAAACAAACAAACAAACAAACAAACAAACAAACCTCGGTAATGCGCGGGTTGGTGCACTTGACGTTCCCGGCGGAGAGCGCCAGCCAGCGGCTCGCGTAGGCGGAGACGGGCGGGCAGTGCTGCCGCATGGTGCACCGGCCCTCGCCGCCGCACCAGCCGCACCCGAACTTCCTCTCCGCCCGCAGGCACATGCCGCAGCTGTCCCGCTGGGCGCCGCACTTGTACAGGTGCACTGTGGGATACCGCAGAGGGCGTCACGGGGGAAAGGATACTGTTAATAGACCGTAAAAAACGTGAAGATCGCTGTTAAAAATTTCATTAGGCGAACAAATTTAACCCGAGCGGACACACTTGAATCGTCGGCGTACAGTGTGATAACTGCCACCGTGCATTTTGTTTGTTTGCCTTCCAAGTAAATAAAAAAAATTAAAAATCCAACAAACCTTCCTGTAACTACATCCTCTCTCCTGCGTTGAGAGTAACTCCCCCTAAATTATGGCGAGACCCGTAAAAATCGTGATGAAGAAGTGACAGGCGCCCTTTCTCACCGAGCCAAAGTGATTGGGTGCTTCTTTGATAAGACTCCCCCCTGTATTGTGAGTTTTCTCTCAAGGCACTCTGGGAGCCTTGAAGAGCTCGCCGTGACCCCCGCCACCCCACCACCACCACCACCACCCCCCCGGGGATTGAGTGCTTTACACTCCTCTGGCCTGGCAGTGATGGATGGCAGAGTTACCTTTAATCTTCTCGGGATTGTCGATGATGAAATTGCCGTTCCAGACGATGGAGAGGTCCACCGCCAGGTCACTGATCTTCACGCCCTCGTACATGTACTGAGAAAAGGGAGGGAGAAAGTGAAGGAGGGATGGAGTTGGGGGGGGGTGAGACGAGGCTTTTAACCATCTGTCATTTCTCCGCCACGCTTGTCTGTGGTGCCCGATGAACCACGTCTGAAGAAAATGGCCCTTTTCGCTTGTCGTCGCCGAGTAACAAGATGGCCTTGAAATTTCCTCTCTCCCTGCAAATCTCCCACCCTCGTCCCCAAACCACGCGACTCCACGTTGGGAGGATCGCGTCCCCTGGACTTTGCTCCTCGCCCGCCCCGCCCCGGACATCCGCGAGCCTCCCCCGAGGGTCGTACCGAGCTGTTCTGGCACTGCACGCTGGTGCTGTTGAAGCGCAGCGCCGTGACGCGGTGGCTGGCGCCCTGCACGTGCACCACGCACTCGTAGCCCCGCTGGCCCGACTGCGGCTGGGGAAGGTTCCGGGCCCTCAGGGTGATGGGTCGCACCTCGCCGGCCGGGATCAGGATCTCGCCGGAGTGGAGGAGCTGAGGGCAGTCCTTCAACACGCAAATCGTCGTTCAGTAAAGATCCTCGCGTTTTAATTAACTTAGCGTCGTGTCACGTCCGCCATCTTGCACGTACCTCGGAGGCGTTGACTCTGCCCTCCTGGAACGAGCAGCTGCTCGGGTCGTGGGTGCACAGGTTGCGGTATTTACACCAGTGGCAGCGGAAGGTGCTGTTGACGCAGGACAGACACCTGCGGGACGAGTTAAGGGTTAATCCTCCTTTCGCTTTCCTTCGGGCGGGTTCGAAAAGACGGGGATTACGGCGTTTTTGCCGAATTTACCCGGGCATGAGGTCTTGAAAGTATTGAGTGTCACTTCGCTTCTCACCGCGTGTTTTTGATTTTTTTTTTTTTTTTTTACTTTGTATTTGACGCCGTCCGCTCGACTCGGGTTCAAGCTCCAAAACTGAATATTTGACGAGCAGGAACCGCGTGACGTCTTCAGCGGCCGCGGTCGGCTGCGGATTAGAGCTGGGCCGAAACCGTGGGTTTTAATCACATTCTGGTCAAACAGCATGGAGGAAGAGGAGGTGGAGGAGGAGGAGGAGGAGGAGGAGGTGATATAACACCACCCATCTCTCCTCATCTCATCTCTTCACAAACAGGAGAACTGGAGAGCAGAAAATTGATCATGTCCTCCATTCCTTTTTATCAGGGGGGGGGGTGTGTGTGTGTGTGTGTGTGTGTGTGTGTGTGTGTGTGTGTGTAATGGAGGCGCACCACTGAGCAGAGAAACAGATCCAGGGTCTGTCGGAGTGAGATGAAGGATGAAGGAAACGCGAGCAACATGCCAATAAATGTAGCACAGAACCATTAAATTTTAATATTAATTAGCTGCCCAGGGCCAGTGTGGACATTGGTGTGTGTGTGTGTGTGTGTGTGTGTGTGTGTGTGTGAAGACATTTGTTTGGGGGGTGGGGGGGTGGTGGTTATTAATAGAAGTGGACTGGCAGGGTGCTGCAAACACTGGATAATTAATTACGGAGGGTGATGGAGGTGGAGAGAGAGGTGCCCGAAATATTAATCACGCGGTCGGCGGCGGCCATGTTGGTGTTGGGGGGCGTGCGAGCGTTTTGGAATCGACGTCATGACTTCACGGGGCAGCGACCGCCTCCACGTGTGGAAGATGTTGTTGTTGTTGTTGTTGTTGTTGTTTTGTGTTACTGAAGTAGAACAAGCGGCAGCTGATTTAAATGAAAGCCGACAGATAGATTGAACTCTGAGGTTATCTAACGGCCCCCGCTCTGAAGTGAGGGGGGGGCATCAGTACATCATTGCCCTAAATTAAGCCGTGCTCCAGCATCTATTGAACAGATCAAGGGGTGGGGGTGGGGGTGGAGTGGGTGGATGAGGGATGGGTGGGGAGTGGGTTGCCAGACTCACGTTTGATGCGTGCTGCAGTTGTAGAACTTCACCTCCGTGCTGGCGACCATTTGACCCGTCTCCTTCGAGTTCAGACGCAGCTCTACGCCAGTCCAGTCTGGGGGGGTGGGGGGGGCAGTGGGTGGAGGTGTGGGGGGTGGGGGGTGGGGGGTGGTGCATAATGAGTGAAAGGAGAGCGAGGCATGAAAAAAAGAGAGAGAGAGAAGAGAAAGGGATGAGTCCAAACAACGAGTGGGTCAGAGAAATGTTAATACTTTTATCAGGCTCCTGTAAAGAGCCACCTGGTGTCTGCTGGGGGGGGGAAGCGAGGGGGGGGGCAGCGAGCAAACGAGGGGGGGGAATATAACAAACCTCCAATCCGGAGCCTCAAATGACAGATTACTGTTTAACTCTGCAGCTCCTGTCGCCGTCGCTCAGTTAGCACGCCGCTCTTCGGTCGCGGTGCGTTTGTTTTGTTTTGGTTTTTTTTTTGCTGCGCTCACCTCGTCCCTCCGGGATCTGCGGGACCTCCCTCCCGGCCGGGGACAGGCACATGACCCGGTTCCCCTTGACGTGACCCTCCACCTGGGCGCGCCGCCCGAACGAGCAGGTGATCCCGGCGGACAGTTCGGGAACGTTGTTCACCTCCAGCAGAAGCTAACGGGAAGGAAGAGCTCACGCGGTTAGCTTAGCTTAGCACAAAGACTGGAACCGGGGGGGAAAGTGTTAGCCTGGGTTCGCTCGTACTTCTACGTGCTTTTGGCTTTTGTAGGAGAAAAAAAAAAAAACTGCCGAGCTAAGTTTTTGGCGGACTCACGGGGACGCCGTGCGCCGATACGGCGATGCTGTCCGGGTGAGCGACGACCGTCACGCAGCGCTCGATGTCGGTGGCGAAACGGAAGGCCTCCTCCGCCCGGGGACACCGATCCCTCCTCGAGCACCTGTTGAGTTGATTAAAAAAAAAAAAAAACGTCGATTGATCTGATTTGATTGGGATTTCTTTCGCGCAGACGTTCCTGGTTCCCTGAGGATGAACCCTTTGTGCTAACCACCATTAAAAACGACAAAACTCTGCAGAGTTTGCGGGGCGCGGCGAGGGCGCTTCTTCTTCATAACCCATCTGCTCGGCGGGTGGGGGCTGAAGGAGCGCCGAGGCCCCCGCCGTAATTACAGCATCGTACAAAAGGCGGAATGGCGCCGCCGGATCCGGCTCCTCGGCGACGGTCACCTCCCGACCGCTCATCGGCTGAAGAGAGCGAGTCGCCTTTCATCTCAGACGCTCCTTTATTTCACCTCCTTTATTCACTCGGCTTTGTCTGATGGAGCAATACACCACCCACCACCACCCTGAACAAACCCCCACCCACTCTGCTTTAGCATCAGGAGTGGGGGAAAGTAAGATCGTGAAAGGCGACAGAAACCAGCCCGACGTGCGCTCGCTCTTCATCATCATCATCATCATCGAGACGTGGCCGGGTGGAGCGCAGGCGTTCGGAACCACGGGGTCCGTTAATCCGCTCCACATCCAGCGGTGTTATGCAAGCCGACCCGGGAGGTCAGATAATCAAGATGGAGGAGATAAGCTCGCTCCGTCGGGTCCAAAATGTTCCCGCGGGTACGCCGAGGTCCGGTTCGTGACCGCCGGGCTAATCCCCCCCCCCCTCCATTAACGAAACCTGGTGGGGGTGAGGGGGGGGTGTGTGTGGGGGGGTGCGCTTGGTTTGAGCTCTAGGGAGGATGAGTGCGTTACATTCACCAGCGCGGGTCACATGACCACACTCGGCTTTATTTATAGCTGTGAACCGGTTTGTAAAGAGCCGCGATGTGGGTTTAATCCCTCGCCTCCGCTGTGTGTGTGTGTGTGTGTGTGTGTGTGTGTGTGTGTGTGTGTGTGTGTGTGTGTGTGTGTGTGTGTGTGTGTCTGTGTGTGTGTGTGTGTGTGTGTGTGTGTGTGCGTGAAGCGAGCAGACTCACATGTTGTACAGGACACACCAGCCGCAGTGGGGGTCGCCCGAGCTCAGGCACTCGCCGCACGTAGCGTACTGCTCGCAGGTCCTCCACGGGCACCTGCACCACCTAACACAACAAACAAACAAACAAACAAACAAACAAATAAACAAACAAACAGCCTTTGATGTTAAACTTCTTTTTTTTTTTTTAGCCTCGGGGTTTTTTTTTGTGGCGAAGATGTTTTCTTGATGGCGTCCGATCTTGTGTTCCTGCAGCAACACTTCCGTTTTGTGTTGCTCTTATTACCCTGCACACACACACACACACACACACACACACACACACACACACACACACACACACACACACACACACACAAGCAAAAAGACATCGTCAAACTGACAGGCTCCAGCCGCCTCCTCCATCCGTCTGGCAGAGCATAAGCTCTCCATTAGCTGCTCGAGAGCCGCCTGCCGCCGCCGCCGCCGCCCGCCCGGCCAGCACCGCCCCTGCATACAAAACCGGCGCCGCCTCGCGCCCGGTTATTATTCTGGGGCCTGGACGTATGATGCAAGCAATTTCCTGATGTAAGCAATCACAAATGAAGAGTGGATTATGGATTAGAGCGTCTCCGGTGCTCTTGATAGCATAAGTGGGCGCTCTCTCAGGTCTGCGCGGGCAAAATGGATTATCTGCCGCTCCCCTCCAACTCCTGCAGCGGTTCAGAACCCGCTCCATTAGCAAAATCATTTTGGATGGCAGGAGGAGGAGGAGGAGGAGCAGGAGGAGGAGGAGGAGGAGGAGGGGGCTTTAAGTCTATATCCGACGCCGTAGGAATAATCCGTGGATTGTTGCGGACCGGAGCTCGGCGTGACCTTTTCACGTGGATCTTCTGCCGCGTCCGATTTTGTTTTGTTTGTCGGAAACGCCCGTCGCCCGTTGAATCCAGATCAGAACCGGGTCTTCCTCCTGTCCTTCACATTCCGCTCACGTTCCCGCCGCCGCCTCATGAATCATTCACGACCAGATGCCGCGTTTAAGCGTTTCTCCTCATCGGGCCTTTGTTTGCTTCGTCAGGGGTGGGGGGGGGAACCGATCGTTCGGAGCAAACAAAGGTTCCCCCCCCCCCCGGGGAAGCGGAGGCTCGGAACCGGAACCAGAACCTTGAGGAGTTCTGTCCGATGAGCAGATGATGATGAAGATGAAGATGTTTCCTCTCAGGGAAGCTGAAGGGACGTGATGTGACGTCACCTGCTCGTCCACACCAGGCTGCTCCTGTTGTTGTTGTTGTTGTTGTCTCTCACATGACAGAGCTGCAGGTGTGTGTGTGTGTGTGTGTGTGTGTGTGTGTGTGTGTGATGATTTTACATTTTCCAGAGTGCCACTCCGACAGATTGCCCCGTGATAAAACCCTGCAGCGTTCCCACTCAGGCGTCCTCGCTCGCTCTTCATCCCGTCATCTTCGTCGCCGCGCTGCGTTCAGGTTCGGCGGGAGAAACAGGCGGAGCCTCGATGTTAATCCACAGGGGCGATGTTCGGCCCCTGGTAATCCCAAACTGGGATTGTGGGAAATCTGCCGGGGGGGGTTATGTAGCTGAACAAAGATGGAGGACGGAGGCCAGAGCTGCTGTAGTACTGGGTCTGGGTTATCGCGTGTCACCGAGGGGTGTGTGTTGGCATGTGTGTGTGTGTGTGTGTGTGTGTGTGTGTGTGGTGGGGATGGGGGGGGGGGGGCGTCTCCTTGAAGGAAGCACGTGTCTCTCCTTGAACGAGCGGCGCTCATCAATAAGTGATGGCCCGTCTCTTCCGCTCGATCACGCAGAGGGAAGAGACGCCTTGATTTGTTTTAGAGGACGACTGCCCCCCTCCTCCCCCCCCGCCTCCCCCTGCCCAAGATGACCCCCCCCCCTTTTTTTTTATTCCCAGCTCCCGGAGAAATAGCTCGGAAATAAACCACACGACTGCACTTTGCCTCCCCCCGTCCTGTGGCTCCACGCATTCCAGCAGTCAGGAGACGGCACTGATGGCTTTTTTTGTTTTGTGTGTGTGTGTGTGTGTGTGTGTGTGTGTGTGTGTGTGTGTGTGTGTGTGGGGGGGGGGGCAGAGAAACATAATCCCATTTCACCGTGCCAGAATAATCACTCGATGGGAGTTGAAAGTGATTACGACTGTTCGGGCCCTTATCTGCGCCGAGCGCGGGGAGGATACCGTCCAACAGCAGCGACAACTGTTCGCCTCTGTGATGCCGGGCCAAGTGTGTGTGTGTGTGTGTGTGTGTGTGTGTGGGGGGGGCAGCCGCCAAAGACAAAAAAAACAAACGTTAATGTCTTTCTACAGGACGTGTGCCCACAAAAGATGCACGCGCTGTAACTGGATTCGCATGAGTAAGTAATTAGAGCAGCGGTCCGTCCCCTCACACACACACACACACACACACACACACACACACACACACACACACACACAGCGTGGACGTACAGTTTGTGCATGTTGCCAGGGGGGTGAGTCGTAATCGTCTGCTGGGATTCAGCATCTTTTTCGCTGCTAATTCCCGACGCGACGGAGACGCCGCTTGTCTTTTGGCGGCGTCCCGATGAAGTAGATCCAAACTAATCCGCCCGGTAACGACTGCTTATTGGTTTAGGGCCTCGATGCTAATTTTTTTTTTTTATTTATTTATTTCACCAACAATTACACATCATAACGACAGATTTCCAGCTGACGGTTTCCTCACCTGACTGTCGGACATGACGTACAGCGAGTTACGGTCCAGGGAGAACGCCATGTCCCGCAGGACGCCGCCGCCGCCGTCCTTCATCACGGTCATCGTCTCGTACAGAGCCCCGCCCTCCAGAAGGTCGTCCACCCTGACCTGCAGAGACACAGACAGACGCCGGGACGGCGAGCGCCGCCGTACGTATGGGGCGTGAGAGTTCGAACGCTGGGTTCGCTCCCGCCGATCCTGCACGGACGAAGAAAACATCCTTTCGTACGGTGGCGACGGACGCGTTCGATAATGACTTATCAGTTTTCGATTAACGAGAAATATATTAGAACATTATCTCATTAACGGAGAAGCTGCTCGCAGCCCGTGAAGCGACACAGACACACAAACAGCCGGTTCGTTTGCGATTCTCACGGACTTCTATACAAACAGACCGGTGGAGTGGCCCCCTGGTGGTCGTTCAGGAGAAGACGGGTTTAGCGCTAACACACCAGGAAGCTACCCCCGTTGGTTTTGGGGTTTTTTAGGTTTGCCCTTTGACCTTTCACCCCTGAGGTGAGGAGGCCTTGTTGAGCCTCGTCTGACTCCTTTTGTGTATTTGTTGCGTTCGTCTGCTTCACGTTGCGTTACTGCTCCTCTCCATCGAACCTTCGCCGAGTAGCATCACGCGGACCCAACGACGCTAACTTTAAACCAGGCAGGGTTCCTTTACCGTGTGATGAGATTACAGTAAAATCTATAAAATTAAGATTAATGTAAGATAATGAGGAGGCGGCGCCACTGTGCGAAGCGAGGACTCGGGCGACCTCGCCGCTCCCACGTCAAATCCGACGGTCCCGCGTCGATCGGTACGAGCCGATGACACGACGGGATCCCGCGGGCGATCAATCACTCCTCCGCCTTTCCGGGCAGCTGCGCCGGGAACAATCTGCCGGTTTACGTGGGCGGGAGGGTGAATACCGCGAGGAGGGCGGGGCTGCGCGGTCACATGACACGGATCGTCTCCGTCCGCTGATTCCAGATGTCGTTACCTTCGCGCGCTCTCTCGCCCTTTGCCCCTCTCTTCCTCCTCGTTCTGTCGCTCCTCTTCCTCCACCGCAGTCCCACGCAGCGGCCGAGCCAGCTGACATGATTTTTTTTTTTTTTTTTTTGTTCCCACACTCCTCGTTTCATAAAAGGCTTCAGATTGAAACCAGAACATGGAACCATTTCTGCGGTGGACGAAAAATCCCCGAAACAGTCGTTTAGAGGAGGATGGATCCCAAGCTGTGTGTGTGTGTGTGTGTGTGTGTGTGTGTGTGTGTGTGTGTGTGTGTGTGTGTGTGTGTGTGTGTGTGTGTGTGTGTGTGTGTGTGTGTGTGTGTTTTTAAGTCCGGTTTGATGAGGGCGATCGAGCGGAGCAGGGACGGACTGCAACAAAGCTTCATCATGAAACATCAGCGGCATTTGATTACGGCAGATTTAAAAGTGTATTCGTTTCTGGGGGGGGGGGCTGACCACCCTGGGGTGTGTGTGTGTGTGTGTGTGTGTGTGTGTGTGTGTGTGAAGGGAGGGGGGTACAACAGGTCCTCAATCTCTCCTTAAGCCCCACAGCTCCATAATGAGAGTTAGGTGGGTTTAATTGGTTTTATAATGAGCCTGCTTGTAGGAAATAACACATCGCACACAAACAGACACACACACACACACACACACGCACTTTGCTAAAACCAAACAGTCCTGCCATGCACACACACACACACACACACCCTCCACCAAGGCTGTAATGTTTTTTTGTAGAGACTGCGTTGTTTTTTGCTGACAGGCGTCGCCGTAAAATCCGAGCGTTAATTTTCATTAATTTTCAACGTTGCTCGATTCCCCCACGCCAATGCAGACGGGGGTCAAAGGTCAGCGTCCAGGGTGACATGGTCCTGAGAAATCTCAGCACACCTCCTTTTCATATTCAGGCCCCGGTCGCCCCCCCCCGCGTGGTCCCGGCTCACGAAACACGAGAACTGATCCGCCATTAATACCACATGTTTACACGACCTCAGTCGGGTTCTGACTCTGTTTGTCTCTGTTTGTTGAAGAACTTGAAAAAGTCGGACTTCTGAAGACACTTGAAAAAGTCGGACTTCTGAGACATCGCCGGTCGGGCCGGGCCGGGCCGGACCGGTTCCGCCAGCAGAGCTGCCGGTGATTCACACGACCGCCACGGAAAAGTCGCTCCCCCGAGTGTTTACGCATGGGATCGTTTTTACTCACGCTGAGAGGAAGTGTCCACGTCCAGAAAACCTCTGAGTGGGAAACCCTGTACGCAGACGATTACTGTGTTTACGTGGGAATGGCTGTCTGTATGTGGCCAGCTGGTTCATGCCCTTCAGATTCAACCGACCGACCCAAACATACGGATGGTGACCCGGGGGGGGGGGGGCGATCCGCTCAACCAAATCATTCCCAATCTGCCTCTCTCGTCCCGGGGGGGCCGGTTCCGCCCGACCTGGAGCAGACGCCAGGAGGTGAGGTGGGTTCGTTTCCCCTCGGTGGTGACATCAACGCGTCCTCCCGCGTGCAGACTTCGCAGCGGCGGTGTCGTGTTTCACGTGAAAACCACCAGAAGTAAGGGAGTTCCAGTTTGGCAGGAAACCACACATAAATCTCCCATTACGCTGGAGAACAGAGGGCACAGAGTGGAAATACACGCAAGGCTGGATCTCGAGCGGGCGGGGCTGCGAGCGCCGAGTTCACGGGTCCGCGCTCCCGGGCTCCGCTCGGTATTGTGACAAGGGGCCACGCGGCGACATAAGGGCCAGACAACTGGCCAACCTTTAAGGCTGAGCGGCCGCGCATATGGCGCGATCGCGGACGACAGCCGGGGGGGAGGGCGGCCATTGATCCGTCAACGCTCCGCGAATGCTAACGAGGCGGAGCGGTGGCGGCTAATGAAAGTGTTCGGGGGGGGGGGGGGGGGGGGTCGCCGGGGGTCAGAGATGCGAATCGCGGGACGCGGCTAATCTAATCGCTCGGCCGCGTCGCGATTTACCCGCAGAGGTGAATCGATTCGCGACGGCTGAAGGGGATTAGCGTCCTCGGGGGCGCGTGTCTGTGAACGTGTCGGCGGCAGCGGCCCAAACTCGCGGCTCGCTCTAACCGTCAGCTGCGTGGCCGGCCTCCAAGTCCTGCATACCGCAGTTTCTGCGAGTCCACCGCAGTCTCCTCCGAGTCTCCGCTTCTGGACTCTGTCTCCTCCAGGACACGGTTTCCTGTCCCATCGTTCGCATTGTTTCACGAGGTTCCCATGGCCCACCGACAAAAGCGGTGGGAGGGGGGACAGCGGAACAATTCGCAGCACCCGTATGGTCTTCATTTTCCTGACCGCAGCGCACAGTCGCAGTCCTCGGGTATGTTTTCCATTTGTGCGACCGAGCCGGAGAAAGACGAGGACGGAGGAGGACGGAGGAGGACGGAGGAGGACGGAGACGGAGCTCTGGTCGGGAAAAGACGGACACCTTTCCCGTGTTATCAAAAACTCCACCATCTCTTATCGCCGTTTACTCTTCTGAGACCATCTGATGGCGATCTCGAGTCGCGCTCCGTCACGCACTTATGAAAATCCTTTCAATTTAGCCGTTCAAACACGACCGCCCCTCCCCCCTCGCTTCCCCTGCAACTCGATTTCAATCACAGAAACCCCCGTCCTGGACGTCTTACAAACCTTTGAAAAGTCCGAGTCAGTTTTCCCCCCCGACCTGTCAGCTCTCAGTGAAGCCACGATGAATCCACTGTTTGATTTGACGGAGGCTTTATTTGCCACGAGCTTTAACATTTTCAGCCATTTCTGGGGAAATGCCGCCAGCGGACCGTCTGCAAGGCCCCGGGGGCCCGGTTCTGCTCCGTGCAGCCCTGCGACGCGACTCGGTCCTCCAGGCAGATTTGCGTGGTCCTGCAGAGCGTTTCCCCCCGAGCTGTGGGAACAGTCGAGCTTCTTTCAGGTCAGTAGCGAGCCAGGCCCGGGTAAGTGCAGTTTGTAAAGGGTAATCACTCAGCGACAGAGTTAATGCGTCGCGATTGCCTCCGCGGCCCGTTCGCCGAGCTTTTATCAGGTAAGTGACATTAAGTGTGTAACGGCTGAGCGAGACGCGAGGATTTCGCCGTAGCGCGTAGATTTAATGACCCCGACTCTTCCTCCCTTATCAGGGCACTTCCTGTTGTGTTTGTGGAGGACGGAGCGCGGCGACTTCACCCCCGCTGAAATGCTAATTTGGCGACGGAAACTGTCGCATCTGGAACAGGAGTAGCCTGATCTCGAGGCGCTGACGGACACGGTTATCCCCCGTGACCTTTCACCCCCCCCCCCTCCGCACCCTTCCAGTGGCAGGCTTGACCTTTGCGGTGACCCTGCGGCCGGGAACGATCCGCTGATGGCATTCGCCGTCACGCCCCATTTCCAGCCGGCCCGTCCGTTTGGGGGATGATGGAGTAGGATTGGAGCGGCGACCCCTTTGTCCGGGCGGCGGCTCCTGGGCGTCTTCGTCACAGTGTCACGTGTCCTGATACTCAACGCAGTAATAATGATGTTTTGTTTTCACTCGTGCATCTTTTTCTTCTTCGTTTCTTATCTGTATCTCTTCCACCTCTGTTGTTTCTCTCTTTCTGCCCTCGGGCCGTTCTTCCGTCTTTGTCTCATCCAATGAAAGAGCCGCAGTGATGCTATCTCTGGACCCGTGTGTGTGTGTGTGTGTGTGTGTGCGTTTGTGTTGGGTTGTCGGGCAGCGTGCTCCTCATAAGACCGACGCCCTCCAGCTAATGTCACAACAGTCGTCTCACACGCGCTTCCTCAGTCGACTGTGCCACCGCGCAATAAGCGGAGCCCCGCGGTTCCGGCCGCTTCGCGTGCGCCGACGTTTTGCAGTTAACGCATCGACCGAGGAGAATCGATGCCGTAAAACGGCCGCGAGTTGTTGCCGCTCGTCGGTTTTTTGAACTCGCGGCCGTTTGTCGCCGCGGCCTCGCCCGTTCGCTCGGCCTTCGGATCGATAGTAAACGCGTTCGCCGTCGTCTCAGGCGCGTCCTCCACCCTCCCCCGCCCCTCCACATCCGTCAGTATTCATCAGCCTCTGATGGAGCCCCTGTGGAGGACAGCGCTAAACCAGGTCCTGACCACATGAAATGAGACCTGATGCAGGAGAAATCAAACTCACGCTAAATGAAGCTTAAATTAGTGTTTGTAGCGAGGAGCGGCGGAGACGATGAGAACAAATCAAGGGAACGGGAACAAGAACCGACCAGGCAACTGTAGTTTTTAGCAAACACGATTAAAAAAAAAAAAAATGCAGGTTGTTGTGGACGATCTTCGGCGAGGTCGTGGGTAAACATGTGGTCCTCATCGCGCAGGAAGTGGTCTGCGGCAACCGAGGAACAAACTGACACCGGATACCCGGGCGGGACGGGTACAGTCAACACGAGTTGGTTGTTTTGTAAACAATAATCTCCAGAATATCTTCCAGATTTATCCCTTAACTGACAGATAACCCAGACAGCTGAGGGGACGTTCGCTCGCTTCATCCTCGACTGGTCGCCGACGGACGTTCTCGTCCACCTGTCCTCGCAGCGTCTCTGCTCGGCTGCGCAGCCGTCGGGATTTATGTTGTACGTTCCCCGGTTATGCTAATTAGGCCATTAATGGAGCAGATTATTGCGTTAATTAGCGTTAAGGGATTAAAGATCATTGTAGCGTGAATGTGCCGCGGCGACGAGACACAAAACCAGCGATGGGTGAAGATGAAAATTATGTTTTGCACGGAGCAGAGATTTATGGCAGAGATTTAAAGGTGCATTCCGCAAACTTTACACCTGAAGTGACGAACACTCCAGAGACCAGCAACTTATTTTTTTGGTCTTCAAAACCGAACATGATCAGGCGATCCTTGACCGCTTTTGGGTCTTAGCTCGATTAAAACCGGATTTAATCTTCTCAAAGTCCAGTTAACGCCAAGATGATGCGGACAGGAATCGTACCCAGTTCGCACGTGTGACGCGTTAGCCGCGAGCTAACTTGTTTACTTGGTCTGCGACGTGAAACAGCCAGCAAACGTCCGTCGCTAACTCGTGGACGTATCACGACCGCAGCCGGCGCTCACCTTCTTCAGCCGTCCACTCCTGGTGCCCAGGAAGACCACGGTGTGCCCGTTGTAGACGTAGGAGGAGACCGAGGTCAGCCTGTCCCTGCTCTCCGTGTACACCGTCCGCCCCGCCACCAGCTGAGAGCCCCCCAGGGGTTGGTTTATGTCCAGGCCGCAGAAGTGATCGTCTATGGGAACGGGCTGCGGAGAAATCGGCGAGAGGAAGGAGCGAGGTCGACAGATGAAAGGAGGGAAAGGATGGACGGGATGGGAGAGAGGGAAGAGCGTGAGCGTGAGTCCACGGCGGCGGACGTCGTGCAAACGTTCGACTTCAAACGGCGCTCGGCCCCGCCACGTTTACCCACAAGCCCCGGAGCGGGCCCGAAATCTGCGAGGCGGACTAATTGCTGGTGGCAAACGCCAGAAGCGCTGTGTGTGTGTGTGTGTTTTTTTGCACCGATCCTGTGATTTACTTTAATTTTTATTTATTTTATTTTTTTGATCCGACTTCATACAAACACACGAGCAGGAGAGATGTCAGGTTTTGATTTAGCATCAAAGGGAGCTGCATGCTAAGCAGTCCCGTTACATCTGCTGAAACCCACCTCAAACCTTTGCTAATTGCCCGTCGCTCCGTGTACAAATCCACCTTTCTGGGGCGGCTAATTTCTTATTTCACATCCCGGCTTCTTGAGGCGCTTCTGCCGTCATCGCGCGACGTTCCTGAGCTTCACCGGACGCGATCGGCGTAAACAAACTTAGCGTATCTCCCCACGCCCTCTTCCTCTTTCTCTCTGCGCTCGCTTGAGGAGAAAAATCTGGATTTCTGTCGGGAAACATCTTCTTAGAGCTCACAAACCAACCATCCAGCGGTGCATGGTCTTCACACGTTCATGGTCCCCAGTAGATTTACCTTTGGCTTCAGCCGCGCCGGGAAGTGTTTCAGCAGCTGCTGCTCACATTCATGGTTCCCAGATGATACACGCTGCCATTTTGAGCATGTCGGCGTTAGTTACGGCTTCACAGAGTCCTCTATTGTGACTTTCATCATTTCTGCAGATGGTGGCTGATTAAAAGCATCTTGTGTTTTCAAGCAGCAGCGTCTAAAATCTTGCCTCGGGGAGGGGGGGCGTTTGTGATGCCAGTGTTGGCCTCATAAAAAAAAAACATATTGACGCATCTCGAGAAACACGCGGTTGTTTTTCCTTCACGCGGCGTAATTAATCTTGGAACCAAACAAAAACAGGATCTAATGACGTTTGGGTTTTTTTTTTTTTTTTAATGAACGCTGCAATCCCACCAATCACGTTCCATCTCATCCCCGTCTGACGCGAGGACGGACGCCGGTCAGAGCGATCGATCGACGCGTCGCGTTTCGTTGTCTCCGCCGTTTCGCTTTCAACTCGTGTCCATGAAAGCCGCTCGTTATGTCGAGCTGCGGCTTTTTCACGGAGGCGCAGACTTGGACGTTTACAAGAAAAAAACCTTTTCTCGAGATCAAGAACGGGTCTCGGAGGGTTTCGGGTAGCGCTGACAGCGACTGGAGCTGAAGGAGAAGGAGGAGGCGGGAGTCGGCGGCCAAAACGCCTGAATGGAAATCAAAGCTCCGTACAAAACTCCTCTGATTAGCTTTGTGGAATTAATCTCCCGCAGCTTCCTCTGCTCCGGTGGGATCCTAAAAAAAAAAAAAAACCTGAATCCCCAAGCGCAGCGTTGGCCGCCCGCCCGCCCGTCAGCTTTCGACATCGCGCCTCGCGCTCAACTCACAAATCTCGACCACACAGGTGCGCGCGTGCAAATGTCATCGTTCCTCTTTACTTACCGCCTTGGTGCACTGGACGTCTTTTCCCAGCAGCCAGTGCAGCTCCAGGTTTCCCTCGCCCTGGTAGCAGGACTGCAGCCGCTCCTTGATGCGAGCGTTGACGTCCCGGATGGCGAAGACGCAGAGGGCGGAGTGGTCCGGGGGGTCGTGGTACTGCTTCTGCCCCTTGGAGAAGACGGCGAAGAGCACGTCCTCCTGAGCGCTGACGTTGAGCGACCTCGCCAGGACCCTGCCGGCCTTGGTCAGGTACGCCGCCTGCAGCAGGCGGTACTCCTCGCCCCCGTGCACGCAGCCCACGGGAAGCGACACGTAGGAGTGGAACTTCTTGTCGCCTTTGCACAGGCGGATGATGCGGGAGGTGTAGAACAGGTCGCCGGGGCCGCCGCCGCCGCCGCCGGCCGGCATCCCGTTCTCCGGCGTCTCGGGCTGGACGGTCATGAAGTAGACGAAGCCGCCGCTGGCGAAGCCGTAGACGTAGTAGATGTCAAAGTGCGGGACGAGCGCCAGCGTGTCCGAGGGGATTTTGATGAGGGACGAAACGAAGTCGGTGTGAAGCTCATAGTCCAGCATGGCCGAGGATTCCGGGTCACGCGGCAGCTTGCGGCTGGAGATGGTCGGGAAGTAGTCCTGCTTGCCTCCGACCGCCGTGCCGATGTACAGCGTGGCGTCCTGCCCCTGCGAGGGCACGACCACCCCGTACATCGTCCCCGTCCGGTTGTCGCTGGACAGGTAGTGCTCCTTCTTGTGCGTGGGCTCCACGAGGATGAACAGGTCGTCCAGCCTCATCAGCTTGCAGACGCCCTGGTAGAGGCTGCCGCACGCCAGCAGCCGGTTGTGGGAGTAGTCGACGAGCAGCAGCTTGTTGACGTTGTCGGTGGAGGCCAGCGGCTCGGAGCAGGGCTGGACGATGAGCGGCGGGTAGCACGCTTTGTTGTCGTACTCCGGCCCCGTGTCGTGCGACACCAGGAGGGTGAGGTTGGCCGACAGCTTGTAGATCCGGTTGACGGCGCCGACGTACAGGGACCCCGTGGACCGGTGCACGGTCAGGTGGTTCAGCGACCACTCCCTCTTCTCCGAGCGGAAGGCGTTCAGCGCCTGCCCCACCGCCGCCGCCTTTTGATTCGCCGAGATCAGGGTCAGCAGACACAGCACCAGGGGCCACGGCATGGTCTTGGCGGCGCCGCGGTGAGTCCGCCGGTCGTCAGGGCACGTTCCCATTTTCCCCCAGCGGGGGGGGCTCTCAAAAAACACAACGGGGAAAAAGGGGGGGATTGCGCGACAAAAAAAAAAAAGAGGCGAAGTGCAGTCGCGTCCTTCGTAAAGTGATCTTCACATCACTGTGAAAGAGAAAAGAGAGACATTTGTTTTACACTCCAAACGTCAATGATTCTCCACGGGGGCGAAGAAACGCTTCCAGGGAATCATTAGTCGACTGGATCTAAAAAAAAAAAACAACCGTCAGATACATCTGCTTGTTTTCTTTGCTTAGTCAGACACGCGAGACATCAGAGAAACAAGTAATCGTCTGTTCGTCGCCCCGTATTTACGAGCCCGGCGTTCCCCCGATCGACTGGGGGGGGGAAGGTTCATCACGTCCCCGATGGACAGAAGTAACTGTGGCCTGTTACTTGAACGAAGCTGTAGCGGCGCCTTCCCTCCGTTCTGACAGCTAATTAAACGCTCCAAACGTATTAGTTATGCTTACGTGTTTTGAGCTTCCTGCCCCCCCCGCCGTCTCGCCTTGTTCGTTTCAGTGGTTGTATCCAGGAGGAATTTAAATCACTCCGGCAATTCCTAAATTAATCAGGCTTTTTTTTTTTTGTCCCGGGACGACGGGGAATCATTAGGGATTCAGAGCCGGGCGGCATCAGCCCTCCTTAATTTCATTAACATGTTTTATGTAGATATTTTCCAGGTGGGGGGGGCAAATAATGTCACATGACAAGGCCGGAGGACGGGCGGGTGACGTGTCATCGTGTCGATGAGGCGAAATAAGCTGATTTGAAACACAGGATGTGTGTGTTTGTTGTTTTTTTATCTGAGAGTAAAGACAGAAGGAAACACACGAGTGCAGATAAAGTGGCTCCACTACATCCAAGTCCATTAATGGAGTAATAAAACTGCCTGTGCAGGAGGACGGGCCGTAAATTACCCACGTCACCCTGAATCCTGCTGGAAGCTTCTGCCTCCCAAACACTGTTTCTGCCCCCCCCCCACTTTATCTTAATACTAAACACACTCTTCTTGACTAGATGTTTATTTATTGGTTTCTCAGAAAGCAGAGATTTGGTGGGAAACGTTGGCGCTAATATTTACAGATTATTTACAGCGAATTCCCTGTGAAAATCCCATCGAATCGTCCGTCCCCTGCTTTGCGAGCCGATGAATGAAAAGTGACTCAGTCGGAAAAGCTCGTCAACCGAATCCGCTTCGTTGGCGTCCGAATAAATAAATAAATAAGAGGCGCGCGATATTCCGAGGAGGCGGGTTCAGGTCCGGCCTGACCCTTAAACGGCAGACGCCGCCGCCCGGAGGTTTTAATTCGGCGCCGAGATCCCGCCACCCCGGAGGAATTACGCAAGACGGGAGAAGAGCGAGGAGAGGAGAATCGGAAGCGGCGGCGGCAAAACGAAGTCGAGCGAGCGAGCAGGCGAGCGGCGGCCGCCTCGTTCATTTCTGTTCCACCGGCTCCGGTCACGTCTGAGCCGCGCAGTCATGCCGCTCAGTGTTTATTCTGGATTATAGAGACGGCTCCCCCCCCCCGAATCTGACGGGACGGTTCCACCTTTGTTCTCTCGATCTCCGTCATCACGAGTCTTTACGGTAAAACCATCTTTTGCATCCGTTGCCTCTTCTCTTCACGTTTTGCGGGTTCGTCTCGTCCTGGATTTTATAGATTCGCGTCGACAAGCGGCGCCGCAAAACTCTGGGAAAGGTCAGAAGAAACATCTCGCACTTAGTCAACAAGGGGAGTCACCGCCACTCGAGTCAGGGCTGATAGTTGTTGTTGTTGTTTTTGTCGTATTTTGTGGCCCAGATTTCTCCGGCTGCACAAAAGCAGCCGGGCAGAGACGCCATGTTTTCTTTATGTCCGTGTTCGTCAGAACTGGGCTGCACATTTTAAAGAAAGCTTCTTCTTCTTCTTCTTCTTCTTCTTCTGGGACGATTTCAGATCGGACCGGCCTGATGGGATGTTTTCTGTCTGGGGGGGGGTCAGGCATTGTACACATTACACATGAATGAGCTGGGAGGTCGCCAGCCGCAACAGAACTTGACTTCCAAATGAATAAATGAAGGCAATTAGTAGATCTGTTTACAATGTTGTGGAGACAGAAGTAGGTCAAACGTGGCGAGGGGGGGCGAGCCAGGGGGGGGGCTGAGGGGGGCGGGGGGGGGGCTGTCGCTGGCACCAACAGTGATGAGTCGGGGAATTAGGACATGAAAATGCTCGTCTTTATTAACCGTGACTTTTAAATGAATGTCATCCTGAATCACAAGGGAGCGGGGAAAAAAAAAAGAAACGCCGCGATCAGTCCGCCATGTTTTATCTTTGTATGGGGGGGTGTCCCCTGGCATGCCCCCCAGGAGAAAAAAAATTCGCCGACAGTCGAGCCTCCGCCGCTTGATTTCCATCGTTGCGTTCTCCGACGTAAATTTTTAAAAATTTAAAATTTAAAAATTAATCTCTCAGCCCGTGTTTCGGATTAATGGCGGCGGCGTCTTGCGTTGCCGGTGAATTCCTTCAGCTTTGGCGGCGGCTCTTCGGGGGCCACGACGCGTGAGTGTCCCGCCGCGGTTTTACATCAACGAAAAAAGAAACCCTGCACACACACACACACACACACACACACACACACTCTCATTGTTTATTGGTCAGCGCAGATATTGCAGGTTTTAGGAGTCTCCCGCCGGCCACTAATCTCGGCGGCGGGGCAGCGGAGCTCGTCCGCGGGGAGTGCTAAAGCGGCGCTATGTCACGGCGGGACCACCGGGGGCGGAGGCGACGCCCATCCCGACGCATCGCCCCCGACGCCAGGATGCATTATACATGCAGATACGGCGCCATATATCTGGGGTCGCCATTAAGCGCGGGGAGCGGATGAAGGGCGCCGCCGTCAGATTTAACCACGCCTGCCTTCCTCCACCCATCCCTCTTCCATAAATCTCATTGTCGCTCTTCCCCGGTTAATGGTGACCTCAAGCGGATCCCACCCCCCCCACCACCTTTGCGTTGCATATATGATGAGTGCGGTGGGTGGGTGGGGAGGGGGGGGGAGTCAAAGTGACCCCCAGCGCCGTGATGAAAACCCGCGCAGCCCGAGTGCAATAGAGGGTCTTCTATAATTCAGCGAGCGTCGGAGGAGCGAGCCGCCGGTTTTTTTTTTCTCTTTTGCGTCGAGGCGCCGCTCGTCCCGAACGCCACTTAAGTGCAAGAAGAAGAGGAGGAGGAGGAGGAGGAGGAGGAGGAGGAGGGTAAACAAAGGAGGCGAAATGTGATCCTGAGTACACAACACCTCCCTAGTTGTGTGTGTGTGTGTGTGTTGTTTTTTTTTTGCGTCCAGTTTTAGCATCTTTATTTGGCTCGGTGACTAACATCCTCCTGCTCCGGCTCCGCGCCTGTAATTTTATTGTCTGCTGCTGTTTTTCTGGAGGTTTTTTTTTTCCGCCGCCGCCGTCGCTCTTTTCTCGCGCTCGCGGCCGATTCGCTGCATAAATCACGGAGGCCCGACAGGGAAAACGCATCGCGTTCGGCGAGTTGGGGGGAAACAACCGAGCGCATATGTCCGCATTTCCCACGCCGCCGCACACGGAAATCAAAGAACCCGTTCTCCCAGCTCCCCCCCGTTCTCCGGCCCATATGGCTCGGCGGGCGGAGGACGGCGAGGTTGGAGGTAGCTGACGCGAATAATTACGATCAAAGGAAATTACGGCGCGTGAGGAACAGCTGCCGACAAATCACTGCGCGGCGCCGCTTGCTCTTTCCGCAAAAAACTTTCCCTCCAAAGTATCCGACGCTCCCAAAAAAAAAAACCCATTTAACGTTTAATCCGCGGCGCAGATTAGGCCTTTGGTGGTGGCCGCTCACCCGAAAAGCTGCACAAATACGAGCATCTGCCCAGATTATCTCGCTCTGCCTCCGCGGCTCTTCCCTAATTCGGCTCCATCCCGCTCCCAGAGTCTCCGACCGGGATTTCTCGGGGAAAAACGGCAGCGGACCCTGGAGGACCACGGGACCACCGGGAGGCAGATTGGCTAATCTCTCCTTTCCTTCAGGGGATGACACACGCTGGGGGAAACTGCAAAGCACCTCGGACTTCATCCTCCAACCCAAATTGAATTCTCCAACTCTATTAAGTCAGCGCGGTCCCACCTGGTTTTGCAGGCGCCGAGGGCCCGGGCGCGGCGGCGCGCTCCCGTGTAGTCCGGGCGCTCCGGGGACGAGGAAACCCGACGGGGACCGGTTTGCCGGCGCCGGCTCCAGCGAGCTCATACGCCAAACGTCGCAGATTGTATCTGGCGCCGCGATTTATTGAGGATTTTTCTGCTGCAGAGCTCAAAGATTTTTGAGCTTTTTTTTTTGCGCGCGGTGCTTGAGTCATATCCCGACTTTTTCGCGGCCCGTAATGAGTCCCGCGATGACTCGATCTTTTTTTTTTTTTTTTTTTTGTGAGACGCTTCCTGTCTAAAGATAAAAAAAAAAAAAAAAGTCTTTCAATCTCTGAGCTTAACGGCGTCATCCTCCATTTTTCTCAGGGTTTCGGGAAGCCGCGGGCCGGTTTCATCAGAAGTTCTGTTCGTGACGAGTAAACAGATCTTTAAGTTCGCCCCGAACTGACGACGTGTCGAAAATGTACTTGACATCTCTCAGCTTCTCTTTCTCGTGACCATATGCCCGGGAGAAACTGAAGCGAAAACGCAGACTTCAGCAAAGTCGCCGCCGCCGATGCGAGCGGCGCCGCAATCTGGAGGCGACGCACCATATTGCGCGACGCGCCGTCGCTGCGCGCTGCCAACGCCGCCATCTGGCAGGTGAGCTGCACACACACACACACACACACACACACACTTCTCTCCTCCGCTGTCCATCAACACCCCCGCGCCTTTCTCCGTTTCCACCTCTGCAACGTCTCCACCTTCATCCACCTGTGCATCCGCCTCCCTCCAGGTCTGCAGCACATGCTGGAGTGTGTGTGTGTGTGTGTGTGTGTGTGTGTGTGTGTGTGTGTGTGTGTGGGGGCGCTTGCTGCTCTACATCACTGTGTCCTCTGTGTGCGTTTGTTTCGCTCCCCGTCAGTGTCGGTTTAACGTCACAGTTTGTGTCTCTTCCTCTTTCTCTCGCTCGCTCGTAAATGCACACACACACACACACACACACACACACACACACACACACACACACGTGCACACACACACACACACACACACGCGCACACACACTGGGGGCTCTCCTCCTTCTTCTTCTTCCTCCTCGGGCTGTAGCATCTGAACAGTCGTGTTTAATCAGTGTCTCCGTGGGCAACCGGGGTAGCGGCTGGGGGAGGGGGGGGGGTGGTGGAGGTGGAGGAGGTGGTGGAGGAGGTGGAGGAGGTGGTGGGGGTCCAGCTCTGGGTAGTAGCGAGCAGCGAGCTGCTGTGCGCTCACACACCGTGTAATTGTGTTACATACACTAATTCGCCTGATGCGCCGTCGCAGCCTTTGCCCCTGACCCACATCGCGCGGCCCCGACCAGAATCGATGACGCGGATCGAACCCGCTCGCTCGCTCGCCCGCTCCAATCAAATCCTGTTTTTCGCACACGCGGCCTCTTTCTCCGTCTCCTCTCTTTCTTCTTCCCCTCTCCGGCTCATTCATCTCCGCACGGGGCGGCGAGATAACGGCGGCGGCGAAGACGACAGAGACAGATGTCGTGAATTACTTCACCTGCGACGGCCCGGCAGTCCGACGGTCACGGCTATCATCACAAAAGCTGGTTAAAAAAAAAAAAAAAAAGTACTGAGTCATCCAGCGAAGGACCCGGAGTAAGAAAAGAAAAAAAAAACCTTTTCTCTGTTAAACCTCTTAGCGTCTCGCCAGGAAACAGAAAACTGACGCTTCAGTCGCTGCCCCGGAAAAACCCCGGAGAAAAACAGCAAGTAGTTCGGCTGAAAACCGATCGCGCGCGGCGCCGGTCGACTTCTCTTCGTTGTAAATGAAGACTGTTCGCTCAAACGCGTTGTGTTGCAGCCGGGTCGTAGCGAAAACGAGCTGTTGTGTGTTTTTTTTTTATTTGGGGCGAAAAAGAGTTTCGGACACGTCGTCAGTTTGGTTTTCTCGCCATGGAAGCGACAGACAGAAACTGAAGCCGGGGATTCATTTAAATTCTAAAATTAGCAGGCGGCTGATAAAGTGCCGGAGCGACTGACTGGCATCGAGGGGGGCACCCCCCCACCCCCCCACCCCGCTGCCTGCCCGCCTGCCCCCCCCCCTCCATGAGAGGCTTTACCCACTCTGGAGGGGCCAGGAGAATAAAAGCCGGTCCAACTGGCCGGCCAGATAAGCCCGACCAGAGAGAGCATACGGAGAGAAGAGGGCTTCATCTGGTTTGCATGAGGGGGGGTGGAGGGGGGCGCTCGCTGCCCCCCTGCTGCCCCCTCCACACACACACACACACACACATACACACACACACACACACACACAAAAATCAGAGCGTGGGGGTCGAACAAAGATGCACTTGGTCGGCACCGGTATCGCTGAGGCTGGACCGGGGGGACTCTGCAGGAACCCACTCTGGTCCAACACACACACACACACACACACACACACACACACACACACACACACACCTCCCTGCATGCTTTGTCTGAAGTGGAGAGAAACAGATCCGGACCGGTACCGGAGCCGAGCCGGTTACAGGTGACACCGAGCATCCTGCCACATTTCCATATGCGTAAAGTCTCCCCAACTTTACCCCCCCCCTCTCCACACACACACACACACACACACACACACACACACACACACACCCCATGCGCGTGCACGCCGCCGGGCTCCCGCACGGCTCCGGCAGCGATGGTACTTACTCACCTTGAAACAAGCGGAGACTCATTCACGCGGGCGCCGCAGATCCGTTCCGGTCCGGGTGGAGGAGGGACGGACGTCCCGCGGGGTCTCGGTCCGCGTGAGAGAGAACGTGCGCTGGGTTTTTATTCTGCGCGCCGCCCGCCGCCACCACCACCACCGCCGCGCACAGCCCGTAAAGTCTGCCGGACAGCGGTGAGCATCTCCCGGTCAGCCGCGGAGGAGGAGTCGGTACCGAGTGACCCTCCCGCCTCGTTCAGGGAGCGATCTCTCTCTCTCTCTCTCTCTCTCTCTCTCTCTCTCTCTCTCTCTCTCTCTCTCTCTCTCTCTCTCTCTCTCTCTCTCTCTCTCTCTCTCTCTCTCTCTCTCTCTCTCTCTCTCTCTCTCTCTCTCTCTCTCTCTCTCTCTCTCTCTCTCTCTCTCTCTCTCTCTCTCTCTCTCTCTCTCCCTCTCTCTCTTCCTCCCTCCTTCTCTCTCTCTCCCTCTCTCTCCCTCTCTCTCTCTCTCTCTCTCCCTCTCTCTCTCTCTCCCCTCCTTCTCTCTCTCTCTCTCTCTCTCTCTCCTCTCTCTCTCTTCCTCCTCCTTCTCTCTCTCTCCCTCTCTCTCTCTCCCTCTCTCTCTCTCTCTCTCTCTCTCTCTCTCTCTCTCTCTCTCTCTCTCTCTCTCTCTCTCTCTCTCTCTCTCTCTTCCTCCCTCTCTCTCTCTCTCTCTCTCTCTCTCTTCCTCCCTCCTTCTCTCTCTCTCTCTCTCTCTCTCTCTCTCTCTCTCTCTCTCGCTCCCTCTCTCTCTCTCCCCCTCCTCCCCCCCCCCTTCCCCATGAAGTCACCGTCAGTTCACTTGCACCTCACGTACAGCGCGCGCGCTCAGAGCCAACCCTCCGCCGCGTCATCCTTTGGCACAACTTGCGCGCGTCGCAATACATTTTCATTATTATTATTATTGTTGTTGTTGTTATTATTATTATTATTGTTGTTCTACATCGTGTTTGTTGATTTGTTCATTAAGGCGCGCGGGGGGGATATTAATTAGGTGATTAGTGATGCTGAGAGATAATCGATGCTCGTAATACAGACACGGCCCATACTTGTGTGTGTGTGTGTGTGTGTGTGTGTGTGTGTGTGTGTGTGTGTGTGTGTGTGTGTGTGTGTGTGTGTGTGTGTGTGTGTTATCAGCAGCGCACAGGACGGAGATAATGTCAGCGTCTACAACGGGTCTATTTGTCAAATAATCGATGTCTATCTTCCTGACTGCCGTGTGTATGTTTCGTAGTGAAGCGTGTGTGTGTGTGTGTGTGTGTGTGTGTGTGTGTGTGTGTGTGTGTGTGTCTGTCAGACGCGTCTTCCGTCAGTCACGAGGTCAGTAATAAAAAAAAAAAAAACGTCTGACGGTGAACTCCTGCCACTCAGAGGCTTTGAAACGCTGCCATCTGTGGGCCGGATGGTGGAACTGCACCTGTGACGCGGGTCTCAGGTGAGGCTGCGGTGCGGCAGGTGACGTCCGAGCTCACCTGCGCCCCCCCCAACCCCTCCATCCCCCCCCCCCCCCGTCACCCCACCCAGGGCCGAGCAGATGGCGACAAAGCGCCAAATGTTGCTACGCTAACATGCAAAGCTAACAGTAAAAACTTTCACGGGCATGTAGCGTTAGCGTCTCGCTGTTAGCATTAGCATTAGCATGTTTTGTTTTTGTTTTTTTTTTTCCTGCAGAAAACGTGTGTTCACCTCACGGGACACGTCTCGTTTCACTGTAACCCAAGTTTTACAGTCGCTAACGTCGTACCGCGCGTCACCCTCCGTCGTCTGCGGCGACAAAAGCTCGCCGTCGGCGCGGCGCTCGCCGTGCACGACGCGCCGCGACGGCGGGTCGACATAACTGTTCTGCAGCGCACACGCCTCCCCTTTGATGAACGTCTAATCAGAACCCGCCGGCGTTAGCGCTTCATCGGACCTGCGCTGCTCTTTTCACCGCAGTTTGCGTTGCCGCGGTGATGTGGATCTTACCTGAGTCGTTAACGGCGAGCGCAGACGTGCCGGGCCTCAGTCGCACAGTACTACTACAGTAGTTAAAGTACTAGTACTAGTACCAGTACTGCAGCGTAAAGCAGGAATGAGGCGTCGTCTTTCAGAATGGATAATAATGATTTTGTGCAGTCGACCTGCGACGGTCCTGATGAGAAGCACTTTATGCTGCATCCAGGTGTGTGTGTGTGTGTGTGTGTGTGTGTGTGTGTGTGTGTCAGCAGGTCCATCACTCATGCATTTTCATCAGCTGACATTTGTTGACATTTCGTGGCCGCCCGTATATTCTGTCGCTTGTAACGCAACGAATCAATACTGTAAATACTGACACATGCGACAACGTTCGGCTTCGTTTCTTCTCAGGTGTGTGTGTGTGTGTGTGTGTGTTTTGGCTCAGTTTTCTGCCCCGGGACACGTGAGCCCCTCCCTGCTGGGACGCCTACCTGTTCCTGGAGGGTCGCCCCGTCTGCGAACAGGTGGACGGGACTCGGGTCGTCCCGCTCGCCGCTTCCCGGCGTCCCGTCGAGCAGGAAGTGCTCTGGAAGCCAAATGGCTCCGAGTCCGCATGAGTTCTCCAGGAACACACACACACACACACACACACACACACTTTATTTTTCTCCTCCTGAATTAGATTCTTAATAATTTACGGTGAACTTAAGAGACGCTCCACCAGCACCTCCACGTTTTTGGGCCCGTTTTTATTAAAGCCGGCCCGGAAAAATCCTGAATACGTTTGACCTTCTTTGCTGGAATTCATTTGCATCCGGCTTATTGGATGAAAGCGTCGTTGCGTAAATTGGGGCGTGTTTTTTTTTTTCTTCCCGTCGGAGGAAGATGCCGCGTTGCGTGAATATTCAGCAGCGACGGCGTGAAAACAAACATCTTCCTGCCGCGGCTGCAGATGATGAGCGTGGTGAGAAACAAGAAGTGGCGTCAGATGGAGACGAAGCGTCCGTCGCCGTCAACGAGCGCCGGCGATCTCGCGCTCGACCTCGCTGCTGGATCCGAGGTGCAGGTTTCCATCCGCCAGCTTCGCCCCGAACGCACCGCCCCACCACCACCCCCCGACGGACGGAGCAGCCCGGAGGGGATGGAGCGCGGCGCTCATCGCCTTCGCCATCTTCCCCGCCTCCCCGAGCTGCCTTTTTTTGAAATTGCCCCGTCCGAAGCAATCAGAAAAGTTCTGATGAGTGCGGATACAGATTTATCTGCCGCCGCGCGTCACGTCGAGGCCGAACCCGCGTTTCCTCCCGTAGATAAACGGCGGCGCTGCTCCTGTCCGGCCCCCTCGCGTCGCCCCCGCTCGCCTCCTTATCTGCGGCGGCGACGTGTTCATTTTCAGAGGTGAGGCCGGTTCGCGGGGGAAGAGACGGCGACGCCGAAAGCCCTAATAAGCACCACCCCCGCCTCCACCCGGACCCCCACCCTCAGGAAGATCCGCAATATCAACCATCTGATGAGCGGGTCAGATGGGATGTGTTTCCTGCGCCTCGTGTGATGAATGAATCATTTCCTCTCTGAAAACACAGCGTGTCCAGCGCCCGGATGGTGGAGGACATCAAATACGGAGAGCGAAACGTCGACGTGAATATGTGAGGAAGAAAAAGAAAGAAACAGCTCTCTTCAGGGAGAAACACGTCGAGGCGAAGAAAAACGAAATTCATCTAAGATCACTTCAAAGATGTTTCTGGGGATTGATGCGAGACGTTTCAGGAAAAATGATAATTTGAGGCTCGCGCCCGCGCAGCGTTACGCAACACGACACAGGTGTTCCTAATAATCTGACCCCGCTCACGCGTATAAATGGAGGTGGGGGGGCTTTTACTTGCCATCGAGTTTTGTGCAGCATTGATGAACTGCCTTCTCCCTGAAGCAATAAATCAATATGTGGGGGAAACACTTTTTTTTTTTTTCTTGCAGAGTTTCGACTGATCGAGTATCAATCCAGGGAAGTGACTTCCTGGCGATCGCGCAGCGTCAGGCACGTTTTGGTTTAAAAACAAAACGGCGGCTCGTCATTCGGAGCGAGCGAGTCATTAGGCACGCCGCAATTAACACGGGATTACGCGGCTTAATCGCGCGGATTTCGAGTCTCGGCCGCCGCCGTCTGGAGCGGATCCGCATTCATATTCCTCCGGCTGAGCGGCGATCAACCCCCCCGACGCCGCTGTTCTCCCACAATGGCTTCCACGAGTCGGCTAATCCCGCGCTAAGACGCGTTGTCACCCGTCCGACCCGTTTCCCCCGGCGCCGCTCGTGTCATCGTCCCCAGGTCCTGGTCACGCCGGGGGAATCGACGGAAGCGGGTTTCGCCGCGAACACGTACAAGTTTCTAATAATTCTCTTTTTATTACCAAAGCAGGAGCCGCACCTGCAGGATTTATGGCGGCGTTAGCGTCGCGGCGCTGGAGCGATTTGACCGGCTGCCGCGGTAAATTGGCTTGTCACATGAGATAGCATTAGCGAGATGAACGGAAAACGGCAGGGGAGCGCGTTAAATTATGAATGATGGGAATTATATTAACATTTAAATGAGACGGTCATGGCTCGCCGGGATTACAAGTTTTCGGTGTTTATGGTGCGGAATGATGCATCACGAGGAAATCGGGAAGGAAGGTTTCGGCGGTGGCGGTCGTTCATTATTGGGCGACGCCGATGCGACGACTAATCATGGCGATGGGCCGAGCAGCAGCGAGATTCCATAAGTGTGTTTACTCCATAGATCCGCTGCCGGGATGAGGAATGTTGTCATCGTGCGTCTCTGAAATCACACCTCCTGATTCCCGACCGCTCCGCCACGCAATCACAGCGAAACACGTCCGGGGGGCGAAATGAAAGCAAGGGAGTACAGGCAACGACCTTTTGCGGACTCCCGGCATGATAAATGTCAAAGGTTTTCTGTTTTTAATTTGTCAGAGTTTCCAGAGAAGCCTGACCTATGCCTGCTCTCCGCCGCGGCGTTCCCATCGCAGCGGTCGCTGAAGCGGCACCTCCAAACCCATTACTGCCCGCCGCTGCTGAGGCCGGCGCTGTCAAAGCTGCAAATTAGCCCATTTGCAACCTTTCATAATGCGCCGTAGCGAGGAACAGCGTGTTTTTCTCGGGGCGGGCCCGGCGCCGAGCGATGTAACGCATCGCCGATGTGACATATTGCCGACAAGCCGCGGAATATACATTGAAACGTGGCAGGAGTCACTTTTGTGCCCGTCTGCAATCCATTACGCTTCCTTAGCAGATTTTTTTTTGTGTGTGTGTCGCCGTGCGGGACGTGGATGCGGAAAAGAAAAAGCCAGCAGCGGCATTATGAAATAACACACGTCTTTAAATTCATTCACGCTCTGTCATCAATATGGATTTAATGCTGCCGTCTTACAAGCCTCCTGAAAAGCCCCTGAAGTCTGAGCAGAAAAGAAGAAGAATTCATCGTTGTCTGCATCCAGTAAAAATGAGTTTTTACCTTGATCTGCCTCCAGGGAGGGAAATAACAAAACTATTTCAATTCTGCCACTTATTTGGCTGCGGCTGCCTGCTCTCTCTTCAAACAGTGGATTATTATTTTAAGGGGGGAAAAGGACGTTAAAGTTGCAGCAAAACAAAACCAGAGGTCAGAAATAAGGAGATACGAGTTTTCTGTTGAGAAACTCATGGCAACCTCATTTCTTTTACTTTGGTGGTGTTGCGGCTCTACGGCGGAAACGACAGTGACAGTAATAATAATGTGCGACGTGGAATATTACAACTGTCAAGTTGTAATGGCGAACGTATGAACAAACACTTGACGGTCGGCGTTGACGTAGAGTCGCGTTTGAGCTCTCGTTTTGGTCTCCACCGCCCCCCCCCCCGGTGGACACATCTGGCGCTTCGGCTGCAAAATGTTCCCACGCCGTCACCTAGCTAGCTGCTAACGTCGCCCGCCGCCCAGAAGTCAGCTGACGATTCGTCGCTTCTGTTTGCTTCGTCTTAGCTTAGCACGTTAGCATTTGCTAACTGTGTATTAAACACTGAGTACAGCTGGTTTAGCAGGCGAGAGACATTTGAGTGTGATTGAGCGACGGTGCCGTCCCCCAGAGCCTCATCTGACAAACAAAACAAACAAAAATAAATGAATTTCCACTCGCAAAACCGTCGGCGGATTCGCGCGTCAGCGGTTGTTTACTTTGAAAAACAAGAGCGGCGCCCGAGTCTCCGACGAGGAGCTGAAGTGGAGGCAGCAGCGGCGGATTCATCCCCTTCAAAGCGTTCTTTATTCTCGGAGTCTGGGCGCGCTTGATCGATGAACGGCCAGTAATCATTAAAAGACCCGCTGGTCGATTCCACATTAGACTCCATCTTCCTTATTAATGGACTTTTCTCTTCCTGCCTCCTCCTACGCCGCATTTCAAGGAAGCACCGCCGTATTTTCAGAAGAAAAAGTCATTTGAATGCACCACCCCCACCACCACCACCACCACCACCAACCCCCTCCACACACACACAACCAGCCTCTGTGCTTCAGCTGCTGGATGGAGTTTCAAACTGTTTTTTTTTTTGCTTCTCCATCTGGAGGGAAAAGCAACGGCACTCAATGTCACATTACACGTCTGATGGTATCTCATCAGAAGACCATCAATTATGATCCCGGGCTGAAATCCAAAGCCGGGAGGATCTGACTGTGAGGAGTTCGCCCCGTCAGCGCGTCAGACGGGTTTAAGGTTCTCGTCTCTTACATCAACCGGAGAAAGAGCGAAAAAAAAAAAAAAAAAAAGCGTAGGAAGCCGCCGCTGTTTGGGAAGCAGCAGAGCTCTTCAGCATGCAGGAGGCTGCGGCGCGCTGACCTTCATCCCATAACGTGAACCTTACCCCACCCCGTCCCCCGAGGCACCACGTGCTGCTTGGACTTTGCTTGGACGTTTTCCAGGGTCGGGTGGATCGGCCTCGATCCTGCGGGGAGGTGATGAGGCGATGCTGTCGATTGGTGCATCCTGAAGGACAACAGAGGGGTAGAAGTTAGGGAGAGAGCTGGAGGTAAAGAGGTCCCTCAGACCCCTCCTCGTCTGCATGGGCCAGGTGTACAGAACCAGAGGCCACGTTTTCATCTTCTTTCTGCCGAGAGATCCCGACAGTTCAAATGAAAATCAGAGACAAAGATCGCTGCGGTGTAATTATCTGTGAGGGCAAACCTGCAAGCAATTATTTCTCGGTTTATTGATTCACTCGGAGCGAGATGGATAGGTTATCTTTTTGTAATTATGTCTTCTCTTCTGTCACCGGTGTCAACGCTGCTGTCGGTGGAATGAAGAACAGACATTTTAAAAAGAAAGAGTTCAGCGTAAACAAATCCTGGGTGTTGGTCCAGTGTCACATGTTAATAATGGAATAATAAAGGAATAGGTGGCATGAGTGGTTGAACTGGTCTCCTCAGAGTTGTTCGAGCTTCCATGTGAAGTTGTCAGAGATCCGGACGCTCGGACCGGACCCGCTGCTCGTCCTAATTTGTCTCCTTCACCAAAGAGACGCTGAAACACTTCCAATCAGCCACAGATTCACTTCAGTAGCAGCTGAAGGCGCAAAGACAAAAGACATAAGAGGCTTATTTTAATGAGACCGGAGCGCTGGAGCGTTTTCTCCAGGAAACCGGTGATGAGCGTGTACATTAATGGTTCTGACATTTCCATGATTATACGCTGTTGTCAACATATACACAATATATTAACCAGGAGCGTAAAGTTGTGTTAATTCATTTGACAGACTGGGGGGGGGGTCAAAACCATAAAAAAGGAAGGAAATCAATGCAAAGAAGCTAAATGCTAATATTAGCATGCTAACATACTCAATGACAATGATGTTTACTGTGTTCCCCATTGTAGTTTAGTCTGCTAGCATGCTAGCATTTGCTAATCTGCACGACTCGGGCTATCATGCTAACACAGTGACGATTCTGTGCTAATGTTTAGCAGGCAGCTATTATTTTTGTTGCTGTAATTAGCTTACTCGCGTTTGCTAATTAGCACAAAGTGCAAGTGATGCTGATTTGGTCATAAACCATCATTATTAACTTCTTTAGCGCTTTTTAGCTTTAGCTCGAGTTTGACATTTGGCGTTTCACCTTTCCAAATCTTAAATCTTTAGCTCTCCAGGTTCATAATTCATATGTCGTCGTATCGCTCAGCACTTTGCTGCCATAATTCCAGTTGCCCCTTTGTTGTAATACCTTAAGGAGTCACCAGGTGGTGCTGTCTCCTGCCCCCATCTCCAAACACTGGAACCTGCACCAGCATCACATCCCGCAAACGTCGTCGGCAGGAGTGAAAAGCGAGCAGCTCTGACTTTTTTTTCCGCGATTTAAGGACCGAGCGTGTCCTCGCCGGCCTCCCGAGCCACGAGACGCCCACGCTCGACACGGCTCGCGTCGTCTGTAATTACTCTGACGGCGGCGGAGGATCCGTCGCATCTATTATTCAGCTTTAAGTGTGTGTGTGTGTGTGTGTGTGTGCGCGGGGTGGTGACACACCGCTTGTTCTGGAAAAGCACAAGGAGACTCAATTTTTCATGGTGTTTCGGAGTAATGCGCCTCGTCGCCACACGCCAACAACTCCCCGCTGCGGGCAATTTGTCATCCTATATACATCCCATGAATAGTGCATCTCGTCTTCCCGTTTCCACGCCGCTGCGGGCGGTCGCAGGAATGCGCGCCGCGCGTTTGTCGTGCGCTTCCCTGACCCCGCGTGGAGGGTGGCGGCGGCGGCGGCGGGATGAAATACGTGCAGCTGTTATGTCAGCACATGCCCGCGTTGTATAAGTTTACGAGGCGCAGATAGCAATCTGCGCCTCTTTAATAGAGCGGCCGTAAACGTCTCCTGCAGCTTGCGGCGAAAAAAAAACTTCCCGCTGCTTCTTATTTTCTTTTTTGTGCGTTTGTGAAAGTTACTCGTCTGGCCGCAGAAGCACGGGACCTTTCCGGCCGTCGGCAGCAGCGGCAGCAAGCGGGCGCAACCGAGCTAACCTGCGCGCGGCGGCCGGTCGGAGGCGCCGCGCTCGGCGGGCCTGCTCCGTCTTGTCTGCATTCCACAGCGAAACTCGGGGAAGTGGCTGGTGGAAAATTCCACCTTTGCGGCATTTAAAGTGGGAGATGGGAGAGCGATAAAGGGCAGGATCCCACTTACCGCTGCCGTGCGAATCTGACACGTGTTACCTTTTGATTAAAGGTCTCTGGTGCAGCGCCAGGTTCGGTTCTGCGGCCGACGGAGGCTGCTGTGAAATTACAGCCCTTTTTTTGGGGGATCTTACAGCCTGGCATTTGTTTGGGGACGTGTGGTCATTCATTTCCTTGTCAAGGGTTTAGATTAGATTGGATTAGATAATCCTTTATTAGTCCCACAGCGGGGGAATTTATATTATTGCGGCATCAAGTCAATCGCAGATTGAGGGGGGGGGTCCGGCTACGACGGGCCGAGTGTTGTCGGGGGGTTTGGGGGGTGGAAGCGGGAGCGGCGGGTTTGGTTCAGTCCGGCGGCATTTTATTTAAAAATAAAGACGTAACATTCACCATCGTTCCTGGAGTTTAATCCAATCGTTTAACGAGATTAAACTCAGGGCTCGTGTGCGTTCTCGCGCAGCGTTCGGCGTGAATCAGCGTCCCCGCGGGGGCATCGGATTGGCTCATCAAAGGGCGAATCTCTGCGAACTGACGCGTCGATGGAGCCCGAAACTCGTTCATTTCTCTCATCGTACTCCTAATCTGGGCGAGATTACCTGAGCGGAGAGTACGCGTACGGCGAGGGCGCTGGGTTCAGGCCGGGGCAGGTCTGGGCTCTCACCGTCAGCCACGTCTTTTCGTGTGAAAGCAGATTAATATTCAGTGACTGCTCAGAAGTGACAGCGTTTCCATGCTTGTCTCAGCAGCGCAGCCCCCCCCCTCCTCCTTCTTCTTCTTCTTCTTCTTCTTCTTCTTCTTCTTCTTCTTCTCGCAGCGCGATACGCCGCAACATCACCAGCGGCTTTCAAGTCTCGGCACAGCCGTGCATATCTCACCTGAAATTGCAGCAGGCTGCTGCCCCGAGGCCTCCGAGCCCAGACCACGCCCCTCCACCCCCTCCCGACCACCACCACCACCACCACCCTGCCTTCACTGGGGTCCTTGTCCTCGCCAGAAAGTGAGAGTTTCAGTTAAAAGAAGAGAGCGAGCGATCTTTGCTTTTTAGTGAATATGAAGTAGACGGGTTAGCCTAGCGTAGCTTAGCTTAGCACAAAAGCTGCAAACGTTGCGTTTTGCAGGTTTTACAACAACCTTGCGAACGGGATATGACGGCGAGGTGGATTTTGGCGTCGGCGAATGAGGGGAGGCTAAATGACCCCCACCCCCACCCCACCCGGCCCCTCTTTTGGTGCTACGCTAAGCTAACCACATGCTAAGAGATATCTTCTCCCCCAGCTCGAGTTTTTCTTCGACTGCCACGAACCGTAAAAACTCCGGACGTTAAATCCAGCACCTCGGCGGCCTCGCAAAACCAGCGCGGCGCCGGTCGAGACCAAACAGGCCCGGCTTTTGGCTGCTGTTTTGCGTGCGCTCTCTCCGCGCCGGGCTGCGCTCGGAGCTGCTTGCGCGCGGCGGCGCAGCATTCCGGGGCGAGTCGGGACACGACCGTTCCCCGTCCGAGGGGAATCAGTTAAACTGGGTGGATGCGAGGAAAATGGGTGACACACACGTACAACTCCAGAGGAAGCAACTCGGTTCTGAAGCTTCAGTTAAACAGCTTCTTGATTTGCCGGACGGATCCCCCCCCCCAATGCCAAATCCCAAAAAAAACCAACACTAAATGAGTTGATTTACATAAAAGTAGTTTTATTTTTTCCGTGGCATTCCTCAAATCCTCCAAACAAGACGCCTGGAGGAACGTCTCTTTGAAGGAAAGGCAGTGACGCTATCAGCCGACTTTAAAAAGGGGCTTATTACGTCTGTCATTTCCATAAGACTTGGGTTTGAAAATACCGCGGGACGTGTTTATTTAAAAAGAAAAAGAAAAACATCAGAGGGAAGATTTTCATGAGATTAAGAATGAGATTAAGTTAAAGTCTTGTCCAGGAAGACAACATTCGAGGATTAATTGGTGATTTCGGGAGCAAACAGGAGGGAAGTCGGGCGACTTATATTCCGGTTTCAGGAGGTCGTCGCTCGTTTCGCCCGCTCGCCCCCGCGTCCACGTTGTGCGCACGCCGATTGTTGTGATTCACCCTCTTTGTTTGTGCAATTCGGAGCGTTAACTGCGGGGGTGGGGCGGGGTGGGGTGTGTGTGTGTGTGTGTGTGGGGGGGGGGGCATTTAAAGTCTGCAGAGCGAGAGAAAGACTATATTTGGGTGTGGACCGGCTCTGGGGCAGGGAAAGGGGGCGGGGTTTCCCCCCGCTGCTGCCTCGCCATTGGTGGACGCCGGGGACAAAAATACCTGTACCTGCCGCAGGTAAACAGACTGACACCGGGCTCGGCGGGGACGGGCCGCTCCGGACGACCCTCGGTTTGTTTTGTGTTGTGTTTGTGTGTGTGTGCGCGACTCTTTTTCCTGCAGGTTTGTGTCGCGACAAAGAAACAGAGGAGTTGACATCTGCAGCTTTTAATCTCTGTGTCGGTCGCTGGTGCGAACGTCATTCGTCTTGTGTCTTTTTTTTTTGTTGTTGGTTCGCAGAGTGTCGAGCAGGTGAGTTCAGGAACGACAAAGTGCGCGTTTGTCGGCGGTTGTCATTGTGTGTTTTCTGCGCAGAGCGAAGCGACGGAGGCGAGCGAGAGGTTTTTTTTTTTTTCCCCGCAGGCTCGGTCTTGACACGTTTGGGTGGAAAACGGTGGAAACAGGTCCCGTCTTGTGTGGGGAGAGGCCGGCCTGGCACACCTCACACACACACACACACACACACACACACACACACACACACACACACACACACACACCACAGGAACCTGTTCTTCACGTTTCTTTTAATGTGCCACTTCTTCTTCGGCGACGGAGAGCACGGCGGCGCTGTCACCCGTGTCAGCGGCGCTCGGCGGCGGCGGCGGCTCTAATGAAACCGTCCATGTTTTCTATCCTTCATTCCACCGGAGTCTGTGTTCAGTGCCAATCAGATTTCAGTGGTTTGAAGAGTAAGACACATGGGACTTGTCGTCTGGAGAGAGCTTTGCACGAACCCGCGACCGCGAGGCCGGAGCGGACGCAACTTTTACGAGAACGAAGGAGGCGACCGCCACCTCCTTCCACGTCAAACCCGGCGTCAAAAAGCAACAGTTCTGCACAAGCACAGAGGGAGGACTTCTCCTCCTCCTCCTCCTCCTCCTCCTCCTCCTCCTCCTCACCTGCATTGCGACAGCAGCAGAACGTCGCTGCAGGATCACAGAGCTTTATGTCTCTTCCCCTGTCACTCAGGGCGGCGGGGACGTTCCTCCGCCCGTCTCCCCGTCCTTGTTTCTCTCAAGACACGGCAATTACATAATGACTCCCCGAGCTCGCAGCGTCTCCGGCGGCTCCGGGCTCTTGCCAAGACGAAAACTTTTGCGTCCCTGAAGTCTCCTCGTCTTTAAAAAAAAAAAAAAAAACACAGTTCAGACGCACGGCGGCGGCGTGGCGCGTTCTCGCTGTGAGTGATAAAGTACTGAGAAATGATTTCCCTCTTCCCCATCCCCAGTTTTTTTTTTTTTTAACCAGTTCCCTGCGTGACAATTAACCCGCCTCGTTAGGCATTCGGAGTCTTAATTATAGCGCCGCGGGCGGCTGGAGGTCATGTGACGAGTCACCTGGGCTGTAGCTCCTCCGGCCGGTTAAGACAAAACAGGGTGAGAGATCGCGCTGAGTAAACAGATTCACGCACACCTGATGATACGACGGTTTCTCTCCTTAATTATAGACAGGGAGACGCATGCCAACCCCACCCACCCATCCACCCACCCCCACCCAAACCAAGGGTGCTACACCCTCAGAAGACATCATACATAAATAAAATGTTTTAATACATACATGAAAAAAAGCAGCGTCCTCTGCAGAAGCGACAAGAATGAACCCAGTATCTCACAAACACCACCACCACCACCACCCACCACCACCCACCCCCACCCTCAGATGGTAGACAGACTGGTGGCTTTGGTCTGGACAGGCTTCTCCTCCTGCACGCCGCACCTCAGCCTGCCGTTCACCTTCCTGTTGGACGCGATGACGACCACGGGGCTCAGCGCCGCGTAGAGCGAGGAGAAGAAGATGCGCAGGTCGGAGATCAGCGAGGAGCTCATGGTGTTCCTCACCGTCAGCGTGTACACCCAGAGCCCGTTGTCCACCCCGTACAGGGCCACGTACAGCGTCACCAGCGCCACCACGGCTTTGGCGGCCCGCCGCTCGGCCCCGCCGCCGCGGAGTCCCTTCACCTGCCGGCTGTGCTTGTAGAGGAAGACCAGGATGATCAGGCTGGCCAGGGTCATGAGGGCCATGGGCACCACGTCTCTGCCCACCTGGGCCGCCCCGTTGGCCTGTTTGGACAGCATGGAGGGGAAGTGCACGAAGCAGAACTGCACGTTGATGCCGTGGTTTGTGGCGCTGTGGTTACTGTGTCTGCTGAAGGAGAAGAGCACGGCCGCCGAGCTCATGCAGGTGTTGACGAGCCACAGGGAGATGAAGATGAAGCCCAGGTAGCGGGCCACCGCGGCGCGGGCCGAGGCCCAGCGCGACCCCGGCGGGGCGATGCTCAGGCACTGGTAGGCGCTCAGGACGAAGGTGAGCCAGATGGAGAGGGAGCGGGACGTCCTGTAGACGAAAATCACAGCCTTGCAGCCCACGTCATCGAAGACGCTGGCCAGGCTGAAGGAGACCAGGGTCTCCAGCAGGCAGCGCACCCCCACCACCAGCAGGTTGGCGCAGGCCAGGTGCAGGAGGATGGCGTCCGCCGGGAGGAGCCGGCTCTCCTGGTGGAGCAGGAGGAGGAACGCCAGGATGACGGCGGCGTTGCCCGGGACTCCGACGACGGTGAGGGACAGGTAGAGCATCCCGCGGACGAACTCCTCTGACGGCATTCCTGCAGGCGAGCGATTCATGAAATCAGTGGAATCATCTACATTCAATGAGTCCTGAGAGAGGAGGTGATGAAAAGTTAAAAAAAAAAAACGATATAAATAATAATCATAATAAAAGAACAGCAAGTGAGTGGAAAAATGTGCAAAAGGGAACGAGCACGGCCGACCCGTTAGCGCCGCCGCCGCACGAGAATAAACCGACGTGACCCGCTCACCTTCGAGACGACGAGGTCTGGACGGGACCCGGTTCTCCGGCGCCCTCCCTCCTCTCCCCGTTCTTATACCTGCAGACGGACGCCTGGCTGTCGGGTTCGCGTTTTGCACGCTCCGTCGACTTCCCTTCCCTCGGCCTCCAATTAGCGGAGATCAATCCGGATGACTCGCTCCGTCCCCCCAAACGTAACCCAAACCACCGCGGAGTCAGAGCGACGTTAATGAGAGGACGACGTCTATCAGCTGCAGGTTCAGTGTTCGCTATTGATTCATTTGTTCTAATTACTGGCACTCCAGCTGGATTTCCTTGCTGGACCGCCCACAGTTACTTTTGTGGACCTCGGTCTCGGTCGGACACCGACGCCACGGTGTCCTCCGGTGGAGAGAAGCACAAAACGGAGAGCGAGAGCCAGAGGACGTCTCCGCTCGGGCCGCGTGATCGATCGCCGGCGGTTTCATTTGCGGAGGCCGACACCGCGCCCAATTTACGATTGTGTAATTCATCCCAAAGCAATAAAAGGTCCAAAAATGGAATTAAACCCGAAGCATGAGGATGCCGTAAGGACGGTGATTTAACTGCAACACGTCCCGCAGCGGGGACGCGGCCGTGAATATTAAAGCCCATTGCTCATCAGAACACGACGGGACGCGTCCTCTGCTGGAAAGGAAGAGCGACTGCTCTGACGATACGGGAACACGACCGCTAATGAGATGAGCTACATGTAAAGTCGCCTCATCAAACTCCGATTTCCATCGGCGCGAGGTTCGCGGTGCAGGTTCGTCCCTTCAGTTTGACCGAGTTTCACCTGAGCCGAAGATCGAGGGTAAAAGTGATTTATTGATCGATCGGCTTCAGGTGATAAACTGATGAATCATCCTCTGCGCACTCAGTGTTTTTCCACTCGGCGTCGGGCACCAACCCCTCATGTGTTTGAACAATATCAGCAGAGAGAGAGAGTTTAACGCCGCAGCTATAAAATCCAAAGTCATGGGACGTCAACCCCCCCCCCCGCCCCATCCACTTCAATGCAAATGAGGCCCGTCGGTATGAGGGTGAGCGGCTGCTGAGCCAAAAGCTTCTTTAAACCCCCCCCAACACTTTTTTTTTTTTTTTTTGCTTTTGGGACAGATTAACCATCAGAGCGAGGAGCGGCAAGATTAAAAACAGATACGTCTCTCAACACGCAAACACCTGACTTAACGCAACACCTGGGGAGTCAGTGACCTGATTTAAGGTTATTGAGACACGGCGCACATGTTTAATGTGTCCATGACTGCATCTGCTGCACAGTAATGATCACAGACCATGAAGTGATTGTAAAAGAGGCAGAGGACGAAGAGTTTCACTTATAACTGTACCTGCAAAATCAGATATTTATAATTAAGTATTGTTTGTACATGTCGCTGTAAAATTACTAATCAAATTAGTGTAATGGGAGTGGGGGGGGTTCATCGTGCAAACAAAAGAAAAGCAAATTGAAACGTGCAGCGTACGTGATGAAGTCCCCCGAGCGGGACGTGCTCACGCTTGCCGCCTTAATGAGCCCTGCGAACACGTAAACACGTGAAAAACACGTTCCGCGCCACTTTATTTCAGGCTGAACCTCGGGAGGGGAAGAAAAAAACAAAACAAAAAAAAAACACGCCGCTCTTTACTTCCGCGCCGCAGAAGAAGAGCCGACGGCCGACCCCGGCAGGTTAAAGCGCTTTTAATTTTCCAAGCTGCGGGAATAAACGTGGGAGTGAATTACAGGCGCGTTAAAGCAGCGGCGAGAGTGAAGGGCATTAATGAACCACGACTTGTTTTCCCCGCGCCCCCAATTAGCGCCGGCGTGCATTGTGATACGGCTAATTGTCTTGCGCCTCGGTGTCTTCTAACGGGCTCCCGGGACGCGCCGAAGCGGCAGCTGCGCGTGTAAAACCCTCCTGATGGCTCATTCAAGGCGTCGCCGGGCCGCCGCATCCACAACCGCTCGGGGGTTGTTTAACGCTTTCTTCTTTATTTTTTTTAACTCCTTGGGGAAACGTTCGAGTGTTTCAGAGAGACTGACGTGAAACTGACACGTGGAGTTTCACGTATCCACATATGTTGTTAGCGTGACCTGCGGCAGCTCCACAAACATTCCCGATGTGGACGCTCGAGTTCTGACGGCGTTTCACGTCACACCAGTAAATGATCACGTCTTTCTTTTCCCTCCTCCAAAACAAACTGGGTAATTTTGAAGGTGATTCGGATGTCGTGTTAAAACCTAAAGGACAGACTCGTGTTTTTTCATTGCTTCATATAATAAACTATGGACGTTTTGTCTTTGGCGACTGTGGATTTTGTCACCCGTCACCTCCACCGACACGTGTGATAACCAGATTTATTACAGCAAGCACAAAAAAAAGTTTCATTCGTAGCGCACACGTTTGTTTTGAGGCACACCTGAAAACTTGTGTGTAACCTTCAGTATTCCCCTGCAGCACCACCACCACCACCACCACCACCCGCTCCCCCCGAGACCATCTTGGATTTAGTGCGTTACTTTAATTTGCCAAACTGGGCTGATCTGGGCTGTTGGGGAACCATCTCCAGGGGCATCCAGGACTATAAATCGTACTTCCACGGGTTCTCGAACGGTTAGCGCTGTGCTGTTCATCTGTGACTTCAGGTGAGCTTCATCTTCACTCATATCTCCTTGTGTTTCTTTGTGTAACTGGACGTATCCGGCCTGGAGGACGTTTCTAACACGTCTGATTCCCTTGTCTGATCCTTCGCGACTCGTGACCGGCGGAGGCTTCGGTGTCATGGATCTGTGCGTGACCATCAAAGGCGTCTCCTTCCTCTTGCAGACAGGCATGGGCATCCTGGGCAACGCCGCGGTGCTGCTGGCGTACGCCCACATGGTCTACGCCGAGCCCAAGCTCCTGCCCGTGGACGTGATCCTGTGCCACCTGGCCTTCGCCAACCTGCTGCTGCTGCTGACCCGCTGCGTGCCTCAGACCATGACGGTGTTTGGGCTGCGGGAGCTGCTGAACGACCCCGGCTGTAAGGTGGTCATCTACGCCTACCGCATCGGCCGCGCTCTGTCCGTCTGCATCACCTGCATGCTCAGCGCGTTTCAGGCGGTGACCATCGCCCCCGCCGGGTCCGGTCTGTCCAGGCTGAAGCCCGCTCTTCCCTCCCTGGTCCTCCCCACCTTTGCGGGGCTGTGGCTCCTCAACATGGCCATATGCATCGCGGCGCCGTTCTTCTCCATGGCTCCACGTAACGGCACCGTCCCCGCCTTCACCCTCAACCTGGGCTTCTGCCACGTGGACTTCAGGGACAGCCTGTCCTATGTGATCAACGGCGTGGCCGTCTCCGGGAGGGATTTCGCCTTCGTCGCCCTCATGGTGGGCTCCAGCGGTTACATCCTGCTGCTGCTCCACCGCCACAGCCGCCAGGTGAGAGGGATCCGTCGCGCTCAGGGCGGCGGAGCGGAGACCAGGGCCGCCAAAACGGTGGTCACCCTGGTGGTCCTCTATGTGGTCTTCTTCGGGATCGACAATGTGATCTGGATCTACATGCTGACGGTGGCCAACGTGTCACCGGTGGTGGCGGACATGAGGGTGTTCTTCTCCTCCTGCTACGCCTCCCTCAGCCCTTACTTCATCATTTCATCCAACAAGAAGGTCAAGGCGAAGATCGTGTGCGCGTCCGAGCAGGACCAGCCGTCGGCGGACACTCAGGAGTCGAGTGACAAATGACTGGGTCTCGGTCTTGACGGGCTGTTGACTGACCTGCGAGGCGGCAGAGGTGTTCTCTCAGACCCTGTCATTTCGAGCAGCAGTGCGCAGATGATTCATCATTTAGCAGAGCAATGGACCCTGTAGAAAGTAGTCAAGTGTTTGCTGTGGTGTCACTTTTCTCCTACACGTGTGTGTTTCCATCAAAATCGTGAATACACCGGTGTCTGTCTTCCTGCGGTGTTTATTTTGTTCGACACACCGAGTTGGACGGCTGAAGGTCAGAATCTGTGTGATCTGGACCAGGCAGTGGGTGAGGAGCTAAAGTTGAGATGTATGTTAGAAGTTAAATTAACAGTTGTAGAGGTCGGGGGGTATTTCCTTTTTTTTTTAAAATAAATAAAATATATATATATCTTTGGGTCAGTATTTCTAAAATCTTACCACGTGGGGCTTTAAAACTGTATTTTTTAAAATTTTCATTCTTATAATTATTTGACAACGTCATCAGCAGATTCGTCAATAACGGAAAATAACGGTTATTTGCACTCGCAACCATTGTTTTCACGTCTAACGTACATGCTCGGTCGCGTTCTCCTGCTGCGCTCTGATTGGTTGAAATGTGAGGAATGGCTGGGAGGGGGGGCGTGTTATTTGCCCTCGGAGAGGTCTGTCAGGCGGCATTTCCGTCCACTACGACGCGGCGGGTCTTCATCGATAAGTCGCCTGTGTTGATCTTTAAATGACAAATAGTTCACGTGGAGTTTCAGGCAGCGGAAGCGGTTTGTTAAACTAAACGAAAGGCGGTTTCCGCCTGAGAGACCGAACCCGGGGGCGGAGAAAACTCCCGCGGTTAGCGCAACAAAACCCGGAAGAGGGAAGCGGAAGCGAAGTGAGCGCTAAACAAAAGTGAAGTTGGAGGAGCGTGTGGACAAACGTGTCCCCCGAGAGAGACAACGACCTGGACGCGACGTGTCCGCGTCACCCGTCGCGTCGAAACATGGCGGTGGAAGCGAAGCGGCGCGCGGCGAAACGTTAGCTCGGCTCGGACCGCGACGACAACACGGCACCGCCGGATCTGATGACGCGGAACTAAAAACAAAACAAACAAACAAAACAAAACAACCCGGTTTGTGATGAAACGGGCGCCGTCGTCCGGCTCGTGCCGAACCCCGCCGCGTTGCGTCATCTCAGGTGAGGCGGTTCCGCTGCTGGCTCACGTCCGCCGCTGACCGGCGTCCCGCCGCGGTTCTGCTTTTCACGCCGGGTCCAATGTGGCGGTGCCACCGTTGGGTTCTGGACTGAAGCCCGGCACCACCCACACCACCCACCCACACCTCCCTCCCTCTCCCTCCCTCTCTGCTGGGCTCCGAGTGAGATGACCTGAACACACACACACACACACCAGCAGCAGGTGACCATGTCCAGAATCGCCTGGTACCAAGAGAAGGTAAGACCAGCATCCAACCCGCCTGGCTCGGTTCTAGGAAGAACTGTTATGGCTTTATTGTCACATACAGATATTTACACACACATGTACATATTTATATAGTTATATATAATTTTGTAAATGCATTAAAACGCAGTATTAATCGTGAATGTCCTGTCGCTGCTGCTGCAGATCGGCGCCTACGATCAGCAGGTCTGGGAGAAGTCTCTGGAGAAGGCGGATCTCAACGTAAGTCGATGAAAGTGAAAGTAAAGATTTACTGTGTGTGAGCAGTGAAACTGAAGCCCCGCCCCCTGCCCCCCCACCCCCAGGGTCTGGACAGCAAGCCGAAGAAGACGGGCTACATCAAGCCAGACCTCATCGACGTGGACTTGGTGAGAGGTGAGGGTTCGCCGCCACCGCAGGCGCGTTCGTTTCGGGGCAAAACTGAGGCGGACTCTGTGCGTCTCCCAGGGTCCACGTTCAGCAAAGCCAAGCCAGAGAGTCCCTGGACGGCGCTGACCCGAAAGGGTCTGGTCAGAGTCCTGCTGTTCCCGTTCTTCTTCCAGTGGTGGATCCAGGTGACCTCCAGGTCCATCTCCTCCTGTATCCTCGTGCTCTACTTCATGCAAGGTGAGCGGCGCCGAGTCCGATGACGCGACGGAGCGCGACCCCAGCATCACGCTGAGCTGACCGCGTTCTGCTCGGACCTGCAGCCCGAGCTGGGCCGACCTCCTCAATCCTGTCGTAATGTCTCCCCCTTGTGGCCGTCTCTTTCACCGTATGTTTTTTCTTCACCCTCCCCTCAGTGGCGGCGGCGGCGCTGTACCCGGACGTCCCCGGGGCGAGCGCGAGCGAGGCGTTCGGACCCGTGTGCCTGATGCTGCTGCTGGGCACCGTGCACTGCCAGATCGTGTCCACCGAGTCCAGCCGCTGGCCCTCGGGCGGTCCGGCCGCCGCCGCCAGCCCCGCACGCAGGCGGAGGTGCTCCCCAGCTTTTTTGTTACCCAATGCACGACACCCGCCGCCGCCGCCGCCACCCCCCCCTCATCTCTGACCGCTCTTCATCTTCCTGCCCCCCCGCAGGCCGAGGAAGGGCAGAGGGCCGAAGAAGTGCGAGGAGAACAACGACAGCGGCGACACGGAGCAGCAGGGAGCGTGGGAGAAGGAGGAGAGGCGGGTACGGCGCCCGCGTTCCGGTTCTTAACTTCGGGAACGAGATGGCGTGATGTGAAACGTCCTGTTTCCCCCCCAGCAGAACAAGAGGAAGTCCGGGTTCGGGGCGTCCGACGAGCTCTCCAGCGAGGAAGAGGAGGGGGTGCAGCCGGTGGAGAAGACCCCCCCGCCGACTCATCAGGAGAGACACGCCGCCGCGACCCGGCCGGCGCCGGCGTCTTCCGTCAGAAAGAGAAACCTGAATCCTGCGCTGCGACCTCAGGTAAACTGTTGGTGAAGCTGCAGGTAGCAGATGTTGTTCAGGTGTTCCTCAAAAAAAAAAAACCAAAAAAAAAACAACTTTGGTTTGAGAGCAGGAAGTGGGCGGAGCCTCTGTCAAGGCGAAGCCTCGAGAGGTCGAGCGCCTCAGGCCCGGCGCGGGCTCCCGCCCCGCCTCCGACACCGACGACACGATGTGGGAGGAGCTTCTCCAGGGGCCCGACTCCGCCTCCACGGGCAGCAGCGACAGCGAGGCCGACGGGCGGTACAACGCCGGCCTGGCGCTCCCGCAAACCACCGCTCTGAGCAGCGACGACGACGACGACGACGACGATGACGACGCCAGCCTGCAGCAGGGGATCACCGGGGTAAGGCGCGCCCGGCACGGCGCGAGCGTCAGCCGCCGCCCGCCGCCGTCCTCTGAGCTCAGCTCTCGTTTCAGAACCAGCTGTCCTGGCTCCAGGCGTGTCACCCGTCCAAGGACCGCGTCAGCGCCATCATCTGGGAGCAGGGCGAGTGCAAGAAGGCGGACATGTCCGTGTTGGAGATCAGCGGCATCATCCTCACGCGGGTACACGTCGTCCTCTTCTTCTCGGGTTGTTTCGGGTTTTTTTCCTGGTCTCTCCGAATTCACCGCGCCTCCGTCTCGTCTCCCGTGCGCAGGTGAAGCTGGTGGAGCAGGACGTGGGCTACCTGGTCTTCGGCGGCCTCGTCACCGCCGCCCTGGCGCTGCTCCCGTTCGCCTTCCGCCTGGCTCAGCGCCTGGACGCGTTGAGCCTCGGCGCCCCGTCCCCGACGGAGCTGCTGGAGACGGCGGTCGGGCCGCCCGACGCCCGCGCCTACGCCTTTTTCTTCATCACCATGGTTCAGCGGGTCTGCCTCACCGGGCTGTCCTTCTTCATGATGTGCGTGGCCGAGAGGACGTACAAGCAGGCGAGTCCTGTCGTCGGTTCCCGGGGTCCAAATTCGGGGGGAAAAGGTCGGGAATCGCCGGCTTTAAGAGAACGTCCGTCCGTGTTGTCGCCAACAGAGACTTTTATTCTCCAAGTACTTCAGCCACCTCACCTCAGCTCGCAAGGCCAAGAAGTCGGAGATCCCTCACTTCCGGCTGAAGAAAGTCCAGAACATCAAGATGTGGCTGTCGCTGCGCTCCTTCCTCAGGGTTTGTGTCACCGCTCGCGCGCTTTCGCCATCGGGGGGCGGCGGCGCGCGACCGTTTCCTAACGCCGCGTCTCCCGACTCCTTCGCAGAGGCGAGGGCCGCAGCGCTCCGTGGACGTCATCGTCTCCACCATCTTCCTGTCGGCGCTCTCCATCTCCTTCATCATCTGCGCTCAGGTCAGTCCTCGGGGGTGGGGGTGGCGGATGCGGAGATTCCCCACCACCCCGGCGAAGGGGGTTCAGATCCGACCCGTTGTGTCTCCCCGCAGCTCCTGCACAGCCACAAGACGTTCCTGGAGTCGCTGACCAACTGGGAGCTGATGGTGTGGGGCTCCTCGCTCGTCCTCTTCCTGCTGCGGCTCGCCACGCTGGGCTCCGAGACCAACTGCAAGTACAGCAACTCGTCGGTGCTGCTCACCGAGCAGGTCAGGCCCCCTCCACCCTCCAACCTCCACCCCCAACCCCACCCGAACGGTTTAAACGAACGGCGCGTAAACCTCTTCCTGGTTTCAGATCAACTTGTATCTGAAGATGGAGAAGAAGCCCAACAAGAAGGAGGAGCTCAGCATCGTCAACAATGTGCTGAAGCTCGCAACGAAGCTGATGAAGGTGAGCAGGAACGCGTTCCGATGCTCGGCCCGGACTTCACGAGCCGAGCCAGAACCGTAGGTTTAAACATGTCCGCCCCGCCGCCGTCCTCCAGGAGCTGGACACTCCCTTCAGGCTGCTGGGCCTCACGGTGAACCCTCTGATCTACAACATCACGCGGGTGGTCATCCTGTCGGCGGTGTCGGCCGTGGTCAGCGACCTGTTCGGCTTCAACATCCGGGTGAGTCGGCGCTCAGGTCGGTAAACGTCGCGGCCCCGGCCCTCCCTCGCCGTCATGGAGACGCCACAACGTCGTGTCATTAATGTGGCAGTGTCAGGAAACGCCTAAAGGAGTAGTCCCACATTTTAAGGTGCGGCAGATCAGGTGGAACCGGTTCTGACGAACTTCTCGTCTCCCCCCCCCCACCACCACCAGCTCTGGAAAATCAAACCTTGACGTGAGACGACCCGGCGGACCGCTACACGTCGGGACACTGGACACCGCCGGCTGCAGAGTGCACAGAACTACTGACGGCGCACGTTCGTCGCCTGCGCCCGAGAGACGCTCTGACAACCGCTCGCACGCCGCCACCGCCGCCGTCTGACCTTTTGACCCCTGGATGCTCCTGCCTGGGAATCGCTTGGGACTCTTCCACTTCTGTCTTCGTAGGGGTGCTCGGCGCGGGGGGACAGCGACGTCGTCCGGTTAAGCGTGGCGGCTGGGAGCGGGCTTCTTTTCTTATTTATTTTGGGTTCTGCTGTGGCGGTTTTCACCTGTAACGGTACCTGTAGATGTCACGTGACTCCTCTGACCAACCACTGTCTTGCCTTTTCGAAGGGGGGGACCGCTGTACAATAAAAACGACTATGCAAAGAAGGGAGCGTCGGGCTTTAACGCAACGTTTGACGGTGGTGAATAAAATCTGTTTTTCATCCGTGAATGATGACGTCAGGTGTGTTTGTTTGTTTTTTGTTGTTTAATTGTAGTTTAATATCAGCTTCCTCCGCTGCTGCGCCTTCACGCGTTTTCTTCTTCAGGGCGCGTTCTGATCTATTACCAACATTACGGTAGGAGAGCTGGGGGATGACGTAGGCACACACCTCCAGCTTGGAAGGACACCAGCCGGGCCCCGAGGAGGAAGCCCTCGGCACCAAGGACAGGCGGACCAGACCGGCTCCTGCGGGCGCAGAACTCTCGGTCCGGCAGATCCGAACCCTTCCCGGTTCCGGCGGCGTTAGTGGACCCGGTTCCGTACTCCACCCCTTCACCAGCAGGTAATCCATAGATAAATAAGTAATTGAATGCGGCTGATGATGTGCGCCGTCATGTCAGATTCGGTGCCGCATGAATTCCTCCAGGTGGAAATCAGCGCGCGCTCTAATCCGTAAACACAGCGGTAAACAAACATGTTGTGTTTTTGTTTTTTTTGTTTTTTTATACATGTAACACACAAAAAAAACAAAAAAATTAGATGATGTGGCATCTTCAGAGAGGAGCGGTCTGCGTCTCGTCGCGTTGCCAGGGACACGTCCACGTTCGGCTCCGGTTCCGTTCGGTCCCAACGCACGTCTGACCCGGTCTGTCCGTTTCAGACCATGTCCCTGTGAGACACAGAGAGACAGAGACGACGACCTCAACATGTCCAGGGATCCGGCAGAGACCAAGAAACCGGATCCGAGAACCACCGAGAAGAAATGCTGTGAGTGAAGTTTATTTCTGCATGACTGGCGCCAAAAGCGGCGCAGGTGCGCGCGACATACGAGCCGCCGCACTTAATCCACTGAGGGTCACCTGTCCGAGCCGCCCCCAGGTAGACTCACAAAAGACTCAGAGAGGCGGGGGTGGGGGGATGGGGGGGGATGGGGGGTGTTAAATGACGTCCTCAGTCCCGGATGTCATTACGTTGTCATGTCTTTACGGGGTCGTTATTGTCTTAACGTTGTTTTCGCGGGGGGGTCTTACCTTCCACGTGCGTCTCCCTCCTCCCGCGCAGCGTGGGCGTCCTACATGACGAACTCCCCGACGGTGATCGTGATGATCGGCCTCCCCGCCAGAGGAAAGACCTACATGTCCAAGAAACTCACGAGGTACCTGAACTGGATCGGCGTCCCGACCAAAGGTACGAAGACCGGTTCCCCCCCTCAGCATCCCTGCTTTACAATTTAGGTTTTTTATTTTTATTAAAAAAATATTATATTTAAAAATATGATGTGTGTATCTAAAGAACATTTTTTAAAAACCTTATAGATACCTGCAGGAGAATTCAATCAACGACTATCAGCCATTGTTTGGCTTTCCCCGGCGTCACGCGCCTGACGTCACGAGCGAACAATAAACAAAGATTAAAACGGCGCGTGCGTGTGTGTGTGTGTGTGTGTGTGTGTGTGTGTGTTTGCCCCGCAGTGTTTAACCTGGGCGTGTACCGCAGGGAGGCCGTCAGGGCCTACAAGTCCTACGACTTCTTCCGCCACGACAACGAGGAGGCCATGAGGATCCGCAAGTAGGTGCACGTGCCCCCGAGCATCCGTGACTCAGCACTCAGCAGTTTTTGGAGGCGGTGCAATCAATACTGGTTTTTGACTGCAGCGCTGGTACAGTATTTACTGGACTGGGTTCTGGACCGGATCCCGCTGCTGGGTTCTGACCCAGATATGAATCCGGCTGCTGCTGCTGCCGCTGTCACTCTGACGCCCGGCCTGCCCACCTGCTGGAAATAACTCTCAGCTCAGCTTCTTCTTCTTCTTCTTCTTCTTCTTCTCTTTATTTAAAGGGATAGTTTCACATTTTCTTGCTTGCAGCAGCCGGTTTGCGTGCAGCAGCTGGTTAGCTTAGCTTAGCATTAAGAGGAGGAAACCATCACCTGTAAAACCCAGAATTAACTCTGTGTATATTTCATTTTCTTGTAGTTTTAGAAATTCTAAATGTGATCATGGTTTGGTGCCACTAGGGGGCGATGTTTTTTGGGGTTTTTTTCGCTTTAATTTGAGAGAGCTGACCTTCTTCATTTCGCCAGTGCCGGTCGACCGACGATTAAACGTGAACCGGAGCCGAAACAGGTGAGGCAGCGTCAGGTGGCGCGACCCGGCGTCTGACGGATGTTCTCGTCTCCTGCAGGCAGTGCGCTCTGGTGGCGCTGCGGGACGTGAAGGCGTACCTGTCGGAGGAGGGGGGTCAGATCGCGGTGAGGAAGCCGTGAAGCGTACGGAGCAGAAAAGACGCCTCGGGAACCTTTCTGGCATTTTCTCTCTTGTCCCCGCCGTCAGGTTTTCGACGCGACGAACACGACGAGAGAGCGGCGAGACCTCATCCAGGACTTTGTGAAGGAGAACGCGTTCAAGGTGAGATTGTGTTTTGAGATTTTTTTTTTTTTTTGCTTCAGTGGAAATTGAACTTTGAGATTTAAACATTCAACCCGGCGGCCGTTTTTTTTTTCTCGTCAGGTGTTCTTCGTGGAGTCGGTGTGCGACGACCCGGAGGTCATCGCCGCGAACATCCTGGTAGGTCACCTGCAGGGGGAGCCGTTGACCTCCTGCCTGACTCGCACCTTGTAATCTATTAATATTCACGCCGTCCGCGGCCGGTCGCTGACGTCGTTTGGATGCGTCGAATGCCTGGAAACAGGAAGTGAAGGTGTCCAGTCCGGACTACCCGGAGAGACACAGGGAGCGAGTGATGGACGACTTCCTCAAACGCATCGAGTGCTACAAGGTCACCTACCAACCGCTCGATCCGGACAACTACGACAAGTAAGATCCGATCTCACGGCTTCTCTGCGTCCAATAAAACTAACGACGTTGAAAAGTAGAACGTTCAGCTTCGAAGCAGGTGCTGCAGCTAAACCGCCGTCCGACTCGCCGCCGTCCGCAGGGACCTGTCCTTCATCAAGGTGATGAACGTGGGCCGGCGCTTCCTGGTGAACCGGGTGCAGGACTACATCCAGAGCAAGATCGTCTACTACCTCATGAACATCCGCGTGCACTCTCACTCCATCTACCTGTGTCGCCACGGGGAGAGCCACCACAACGTGGAGGGACGCATCGGGGGCGACTCGGAGCTTTCTCCACGCGGGAAACAGGCACCGAGCTTTCTTTGCTAGCAGCCTTGTAGCGTAGCAACGCTAATGGTGGAGTGGACGATGGCGAACCCCTCTCTCTCTCTCTCTCTCTCTCCTTCGCGCCCAGTTCGCCCGCGCCCTGCGGGACTTCATCGAGGAGCACAAGCTGTCGGACCTGAAGGTGTGGACCAGCCAGCTGAGGAGGACCATCCAGACCGCGGAGGAGCTGGGCGTGCCGTACGAGCAGTGGAAGATCCTCAACGAGATCGACGCCGTCAGTGCCCACCCCCACCCGCCGCTTACTTCTCTGCAGCTGGGGTTAATCTCATGAGAACTTTGTCGTCCGTCCTTCCCCAGGGGGTGTGTGAGGAGATGACCTATGAGATGATCCAGAACTCGTTCCCAGAGGAGTTTGCCTTGAGGGACCAGGACAAGTACCACTACCGCTACCCGGGAGGCGAGGTAACCCGGCGCGCTCCCTCCGTCCACAGGTCCTCTCCAGCTCGAGCTCGATCGTAACGAGATGTTTTTCCTATTTCTTCTTCTGGAAACGCCGCCCTCTCGTCTCTGCCGGCTCGACAGTCCTACCAGGACCTGGTGCAGCGCTTGGAGCCGGTCATCATGGAGCTGGAGCGGCAGGGCAACGTGCTGGTCGTCTGCCACCAGGCGGTGATGCGCTGTTTGCTGGCATACTTCCTGGACAAGAGCGCAGGTAGGAGAAGACGCGCGTCGGTCGGGCGCGGCGGACGCTCATTCACTCTTTTTTTTTCTTTCTTCCCGCAGAGGATCTTCCGTACATGAAGTGCCCTCTGCACACGGTGCTCAAACTCACGCCGGTTGCGTACGGTGAGTCCTCGCCTCAGATGAAGCTGCAGTTTGTTTTTTTTTCCCCACGCTGAGACTCGTTCCAGTTAAACTGCGTCTTTCCGCCTCCCAGGCTGCAAAGTGGAAATGTTCTACCTTAACGTGGAGGCGGTCAACACGCACCGAGACCGGCCTCTTGTAAGTCGAAGCCGCGAATCGCACGTGCAAAAAATATCTGTGTTGTTTTTTACCTGCAAAAAAAAAACAAACATACCAACAAATCACAACGTCTAACAGGCTCTTGTTTGTTGTGTCCACTAGTTCAATGCAAATTGTGATGCAATCCCACTCCATGTGAGGCCTTGCTCGTTTGACTCCCGTTCTCGCGCCCCTTCTCCCTCCCCACCCTGAACCCACCGGGCCTGGCTTGAGCTGGTTCAGTGTTGCTTGGCTCAGCTGATATCGCTCCGGATGCGGCTCCGGCGCTCGGAGCTCGTTTTTGAGCTGCTACTCTGAATTTCTTTTCTCTCTTCTGAAAGGTTTTCCTCCCCAAACTGGAGAAGCCGTCGGTTCGTTTGTGCCGACTGAGATATTCTGTCGTTTAAAGCGTCTTTCGGGGCGTCACACCTGTCGCCGTGAACCGGCGTGGATTGGACCCCCGCTGTCATGTGTTCCCGCCATCGTGTTTTATTTTAATCCTTAACTCCTGCGGTGTTTCATCTCCTACCAGGGTAAAATCCCGAAGGACTCTGCTCTCATACACCGGCGGAATAGTTACACCCCCTTGTCCAGTCACGACCAGGTCAAGCGTCCCAGGCTCTACAGCGCGGGCAACCAGCCCTGGCTCCCGCTCGCCCCCACCCCGTCGGCTCTGATGCCCGAGGGACGGCAAAGCCAAGTCAGTGAGAGGGTCGCACCCTCCCCCCTTAACGTAGTCACCCCCCCACCACCACCACCGCAGTGTGTACCCGTGTGTGTGGCGTCCCCCCTCGGCTCAGTCCCGGGTCCTCTGGATTGATTTGGCGTCTGTGTGGAGACGTGGGATCCATCTCCGTCCGTCGTTCTCGCATGTTCTGGTTTCTCCGACGGGCTGCTGTGGCGTCCCGGCTGTCGGATGTCTTGTCCTGCATGACGTCTGTCCTCACCTCTGGGCCGTCTCCAGCTTGAATATGCAGAACAGCATGTGTCTTATTCGCCCTATGAGTTAATATGCGATCATGATGTGCATACAGTGGTAAACAGATTACGGATAATCACGTAAAGTGGCGATTCCAATTATAAATCTGAATTTAATTTGGGAGAATTAATTGAAAACCTAAATTCCAGACTGAGATTTTAAAAAAACAAAACAACAAAATGCATATTCATCTTTGTATGTGTTGTGTATTTGTTGGCCTGGTCTTGTGGGTCCAGTTCTTCAGCCCATCTCCACATCTCTATCTATCTCTCTCTCTCTCCCTCTTCCCTCTCTCTCCTCCAGCCTCGGATCGGACCCGGGCGTCTGTGAGTATTTTCCCGGAGACTCTGCGTCTTTTTCCTTTTCCCATAATTCAGCTCACGTCACGTGATCCCACGTGTTCTCGCGGTGGCGGTGTGGTCCAACCTTCCATCACACCTTTCGCACTTGTTTTCATCTCAGCACCTTATCGGCAGAGCCGAGTCCCACACGGACTCGTTGCTCGTTTGATAAACGGCTGCAGCTCCAGCTGAAGTCAGTATTTGATCAGTACGCAGATATACTGTACGTTTGAGGGAGAAAGTAACTCATAAATACTTCAGAACCTGCTCCAGGAACGCCTCCGGCTCTGTGGCGGGTTTTTTTTTTTTTCACGCATAATGACCTATTTTTTTCAAGTAGGAACTTAGGACGCCCGCTCAGATAGGATCTGCTGCCGCGAGGCCTCCACTGCTGAGCGTCGCTGACGTTTCCTTCCTCTGTTTCTCTTGAAGGAGTCCCTGTGCGAAGGAACTGACTCTGACAGCCCCGAAGAAACTAGTGGCTGTGTCCGCTTCTGAGTGACGAGCACGGCGCCAGTTTTTGGATTCAGTCGTGAATCTAAAGACAGAAAGAATGTTTTGGGTTTTTTTTTTTTTTTTTGTTTGTTTTGAACCACGTTTTTGGAAGCCGTGGTCTGAGTAAGTGTGTGAATGATGAAGTCCAACAACAAAGGAGCAGCCAAGTGGTTTCTGTTTGTCTGCGCTCTGCATGTGCACAAAAAACAAAACAGCCAGCAGAACCAGTGCACATTGTACTGTAAATAATACAAAGCCTTACAGAGCAGTAGACAGTATCAGCTCCTCTGTATGAATATATATATATATATATAACAGGAACAAGTTACGCATCATTATGACGAAAGTCAATCTTCACGAGTGCAAAGCGAACATGTTGTAGAGGCAGAAGCTGTAAAAAAATATTTTTATAATGCAGATCCACTCATTTAATGTAAAGAAACACTCGTCTCATGTTACAGATGTGAGAGAATGAACTCAGCGGCTTCTGAAGGAGATTTAAATGAGTTTTGTTTGTCGGTTATGCAGCGTTGTGTGTGTGTGTGTGTGTGTTAGGAAACACACCGCTCCGTCTCAGTGGTAAATGTTCGCCTGTTAATCCACCGTGTAGTCCAACAAACGCACAACGTATTAAAGGTATATTAGTTATTTCCTGATGCTTGCGTTCATGTAATCATAGTTGCCAAGCGTTTGTTTAGAACTGCTTCATGCGAATGTATCTTGACTCTTTAAATTCTCCATAACATCAGCAGATAATAACAGACAGGGTTCGCTCTATGACATGTAATGTTTGTTGAGAAGTTGTTGTCCTGCTCAAAGAAGCTGACCGGTGCCTTTTTAGCAGACAATAAAAGTGAGATTTGAAGTGATGGGATTTTTTTTTATTTTTTTTGTTTTGTAGACACACATGACTGAACAAATTTTCATTTATTTGTCCCTTGGTCATGCAAAATTGTCTCAAAATTATTTTAAAAAATTTAAAGAAATGTAAAAGATAAAATAAGACCTCTGTTACTGTAATAGAGAAATATATTTAAAATTTATATTTATCATATAGTTTGGTATGGCAGCAGAGGTAATTATGACCGTAACAGTATATTTTGCTGATACTTTTACATGTAAGATGTTGAATGCAGGAGTTGTAATTGAGTATTTTGAAACTTTGGTATTAGTATATTTACTTTTACTAAGTACACGATCGTAGTACTTAGGGATGTAGTAAAACTTGCGGCACAACATGTCTCGCATTACTGTAACTCGAAAAAGGGCTGTAGGATCTACTCGGAAGTTTACGGTAGGAGGCAGCGAGCGTCATGACGTCAGACGCACGCGAGTGACGCTGCACGCAGCAGCGGTCTCGCTGGATGTTTATTGTTTGTCGAGGCAGGGCTGCAGTCAACGGCAGGTGAGAAACAAAAACAAAAAGTTGGCCCGTCGTCGCTTCTGCTTCGTGAGCTCGGCCGAGTTTGTTTGTTGCGCGACAAGTAACAGAATTTATTAAAGTTTATTTGAACGCAAAACGAAAAAAAACAACAAACTGTCCACTCAACGCTAAGTTCGTGGCTAGGCTAGCATGCTAAGATTAGCAGCTGATCTAGTTAGCTCCCAGCTAACATTGGCGTTAAAGTGTGTGTGTGTGTGTGTGTGTGTGCGTGTTTTATACGTTTTCACACAGACACACTAACAGCTGTTTTGTCGAGTGAAATGCTCACTGGCTCCACTCGTTGTGTTTCTGTCGCGCTTCGGCACAGTTAGCTAGCTTAGCCCGCTAACCGTGTGTCTTCCTGCCGCGTTAACCGGCAGAACAAAGAAAAACAAAACAAAGCAGCGTCGCTGTCAGCTGTTTCACTCCGCTGCTGCCGCCCGTCAGCACTTCAGTTGTTGTACCAGCAACGACTGCAACACAACAGCCGACACACACCAGGCTGTCCGACACAGGCGTGTGTAACGTTGGCTGACAAATGCAGTCAGCCGGCTAATGCTAGCCCGTGGCTCCACGATGAAGCCAGTCATCGAGCAACTGGACCTGCACGCCTTCTGCTTATATGTTTCCTGATTTAGCACCAGAATCAAGTTGGTTGCCAGGTATTTTAAATAGATATGGCAACGAAATTAATTACACACACACACAGTTTCCAGGTTATTATTTTAGCTTCAGTTAATACAACAATCCTGCGTGGAAATCTACAGTTGCGGTGCTTTTGTTCAGTTTTTATTTGAAGTGTGTCAGAGAGTTGTTTATGTATTTTTGTCAGTTAGTGATAGAAACACGTGTCGGTGCAGCTCAGACCAGTTCCTGCATCAGTGGAAATCAATGTGGACGATTGAGGTTCTGCTCCCTGACAGGTCTGGGATCAATAAGTGTCTTTCTATCCAAACATGAATCCTGCTTAGAAGCAAAGTCCCTCGGCGGCCGTGTTTCTGTGTTACATCATTAAAATGGCGGTGGTCAGATGGAATGTGACGGCAGCACGACACGCCATTAAGATTCCACACGTTCCTCTCAGGCTTTTATAGAACAACGAAACTTAATCAGGAACTGGCTCGACGTTCTCGGATAAATCTGGACGTCTGCTCGGTGTCCGGCGGACCGGCGACGTCACCGGGGCGCTCGCTGACCTGCCCGCCGCGTGTTTTCACAGGTAGGATGCTGAGGCTTCGCTGTAAGACCAAAAACGGGAGCCACATCATGCAGGGCCTGACTCATCAGTCCTGCGTCCAGGAGCTGAAGAGCAAGGTGGAGGAGCTGACGGGCATCCCCTGCGACGTGCAGAAGATCATGGTGGGCTACCCGCCCTCCAGCCTGGACCTCCGAGACGGCGACGCTCACCTCAAGGATTACCCCATCAAATCAGGTGTGTTGGCGCGGTAAGATAGATAGACTCGACACACACACACACACACTCTCTCTCTCTCACCCCGATGTGTCGTCCTCTGCAGGAGACACGCTCATCGTGGAGGAGGAGAAGAACAAGCCGAAGCCTCAGGATCGCCCCGCCGTGACGAAAGCGCCGCGGCAGGAAGCCGCGCCCGCGCCCACGCTGGCTCGCCGGGTCGTCCCGGCCGACAACTCCTGCCTCTTCACCAGCGTGTATTACGTGGTGGAGGGCGGCGTGTACGACCCCGCCTGCGCTCCCGAGATGCGAGGCCTCATTGCGCAGATCGTGTCGAGCGACCCGGCGGCGTACTGCGAGGCGGTGCTGGGGAAGACCAACGAGGAGTACTGCTCCTGGATACGGCGCGACGACACCTGGGGCGGGGCCATCGAGGTGTCCATCCTGTCCAAGTTTTACCAGTGCGAGATCTGCGTGGTGGACACTCAGACGGTGCGAGTCGACCGGTTCGGCGAGGACGCCGGCTACCACAAACGCGTGCTGCTCATCTACGACGGCATCCACTACGACCCGCTGCAGAGGGGAACCCCCGGCTCCGACGCCCCGCCCCAGACTATCTTCTCCACCGCGGACGACGTGATCCTGGCCCAGGCCCTGGAGCTGGCGGACGACGCGCGCCGCAAGCGGCAGTTCACGGACGTAAACCGCTTCGCGTTGCGCTGCATGGTGTGCCAGACGGGCCTGGTGGGACAAAAGGAGGCGCGGGAGCACGCCAAGGAGACGGGCCACACCAACTTTGGGGAAGTATGAACGCTGTTTTTGTCTTTTTTTTTCCTTTTTTTTTTTCCTCCTCCCCCCCCTCACAAGCAAAAACCACCAAACCTGTGCCCCTTGTCTGACGACCCCGTCAGTCCGCCTGTCTCTCTGTCCGTCTCTCTGTCCGTCTGCCTGCGTGACCCTCTACCTCACATCGTCCAGCGACACGTACGGAGACTCTGCAGGCTGCGTTCAGCCTCCAGCCTGTTCAGTATTACTCATAACCTGCTGTCAGTTCTCAAAGTCCGACGTCTTGAAGCCGCCGCGTCGGCCCGTTCCCGAACGGTTCCCGGCGTGGGGAAAATATGCAAACAGTTCTTAGGATTTGCTTCGGCCGGTTTATTGTTGCTCTGAAACAAACCAAACGGTGGGTTGGGAACGAGAGACGACGTTTACCCGTGAGACGCCCCCCCGCCCCCCCACCACCGCCACCGTCTGCTGCTGCAAAGAGTCAAAAGAGCCGCTAAGAATTATTTATACCGTGACGTGATCCTGCTCGCCATCGTCTTAAACGCAGCACGCCCGGTTTGACTGTTACTCATCACTTTGGATTATGTGGCATGTTTGTTTGTTTTTCTGTTGTTGGGTCAGAAACTCCTGCAGCCGTCTCTGCTACGTCACCTTCACCCACCTTTTTTTTTTTTTTTTTTTTTAGCATTTATGATTTCAGAATTAAGCTTAATTAAACTTTTCCCCTCTTTTTGGATGTTCAACGTTGTTTATCAGTGAGCTTGTTTGAAAATAAATAATAATAATTATGATAATAATAATGATGGTGCTGAAATGAAAACATTTTAGAAACTCTGTAGCGCTTTGTTTTTCTCCACTGGTACCACAGGCGTTTTTAATTCTCGAGTGTAATTTCATGCTGTGTTTGTTTGACGTTGCTGCATATTTTTGAAAAAAACACTTCAGCGTTGGAGCCTCGTGAGAGGGTGAGCGTGAACTCAGCACGAGAGAAAGCTCGCTAACTTTAACGCGTTTACTTTTCAGGCGCAGTTCTCACATTGTTTTAAACTCCTTCGTGTCATTTTTCTAGCCCGAGAACAACTGAGGCCGTTTGAAATCTGTCAGTGAAGGTTTTGGTTTCCACTGTCGTGCTTGTCCAGGAAATACTCTGTTCCACTGGATGTTCTGCACAACTACACGAAATGTTCTCACATTTTCAGCCGGAGTCAGGAATTATCTCTGTGACACTCACTCATGCACATACTCATGTGAAACATCAGGTCAGAAATGTGTCATTGGAATGGAGGCCGTTAACATATTTTGCGGTATTAGCTTTTTTGCCCCTTGAAGCTCAGTTTATGATGCAGAAACAGTATTTCTATATCACATATCTGCCATGGCAACATCGGTAATGAGCTGTTGCCAAAAAATGTGTTGGATGACGGAGGGTGTGATTGAAACTCGACCCACAGTAAGATGTTTGTTTTTTAATGTGAATTCTTATTTCCCCCTCATCTATTACCTGAGGTAATTTATTTTAATACTAATAATCATGCTAATCAGCCTGTATACAAGTGGAACTCTGGAATGGCTTTGTTGTATTTTGTATTAACTGATTTCTCATGACTCTTCAAAGACAATAACAATGAATGTTGCACACAAAGCACTACAGAACAACTGGATTTACTTGATTTTTTTCAGTGTTATGTTATAATCACTACATAGGATAAAACATGTTAAAAATGGAAAAAAATTTCATAGTACAACATGTCCCAAAAAGGCAAAAAAAAAAATAGGTCATAGCATAGAATGTCGTAAAAATGACAAAAAAGTCGAAAAAATTTTTTATCAAAAAAACGCCTGAAAATGATCAAGAATCACGTTTTATAATCACTACATACGATAAAACATGTTAAAAATGGAAAAAAATTTCATAGTATAACATGTCCCAAAAAGCAAAAAAAAGGTGATAGTACAGTATGTCGTAAAAATGACAAAAAAGTCGAAAAAAAAATTTTGTCAAAAAAATGCCTGAAAATGATCCAGAATCACGTTTTATCATCACTACATAGGATAAAACATGTTAAAAATGGAAAAAATTATCACAGTAAAACTTGACATAAAAAAAAAAAAACCCGACATAGTATAGAATGTCATAAAAATGACAAAAAAAAAGTCGAAAAAAAATTTTTTCAAAAAAACGTCTGAAAATGATCAAGAATCACGTTTTATAATCACTACATACGATAAAACATGTTAAAAATGGAAAAAAAATTTCATAGTATAACATGTCCCAAAAAGCAAAAAAAAAGGTGATAGTACAGTATGTCGTAAAAATGACAAAAAAGTCGAAAAAAAAATTTTGTCAAAAAAACGCCTGAAAATGATCAAGAATCACGTTTTATAATCACTACATAGGATAAAACATGTTAAAAATGGAAAAAAAATATCACAGTAAAACTTGACATAAAAACACAAAAAAAAAAGACATAGTATAGAATGTCATAAAAATGACAAAAAAGTTGAAAAAAAATTTTGTCAAAAAA